>ML796461.1:52702-76544 GCA_009831015.1 Picea engelmannii
GTGTATGATTGTTCATTTGTTCATTGCTTATTTATTACTGCTCATTATTGGATAATAATTCTACATTGATATAACATTTGAAGAAAAAGGATTAAAATTACGTTATTACTGATTCACCCCCCCTCTCAGTAATCCAACACAAGGAGTTTAAAGCCTTTGCTGAAAATAAATGTGTCTGACCCATCAAGTGTCCGACATCAAACAATGATGGTGAGTATGTAAATCAACCCCTTGAAGAATACCTAATTTGATCTGGTATTGACTGGAAGCGGTCGGTTCCTCACACACCTTAGTAAAATGGCATCACAAAATCAAATAATCGAACATTGTTCGAAATGGCTAGATGTCTCTTACAGGACAAAGATCCACCTCCTCGCTTCTAGGCTGACGCAGTGTATTGTGCAAACTATCTTCTCAATTGCATCTCAACTGGAGCTATTCCTTCCATGACTCCAGTTGAACGATGGTGTGGAAAGAAGCTTTCAGTCCGCCACATACTTGTTTTTGGATGTATTTCCTAGGCTCATATGTTTGATGATTGCATAAATAAGTTGGATGAAAAGAGTCATGCTTGCATCATGATTGTAATACCCCTAGGTCGAACCCCAACTGTAAATGTAAATACAAATGTACTTAGGTTGGTGAGCCGAGATGCAAAAAGGATAGTATATCTGTAATGTAAATGCAAATGTATTCAAATGCAAATATTAATGAAAAAAACATCACTACGACAGACCAACTATGTAAAAGAGTATGGGGGGAATAAATTCCACTAGTTAGGGAAAGGGGGATAAACGTTAAGGATAAGGGGATAAGCTAGGGAACTTAAGCCAAAAAGGAATATTATATTAATATTCCTTAAAGTATAAAGTATGGATAATTATTTTATCCTAAGTTCTAAGGATGGGGCACAAGTGGGCCAAAGTAGCTCTCAACATGATAAGTGTCAAGTTGGGAACATGCATACATATAGTTGGGACTTAGTTCATTTTCCCAACATTCCACCATTTTCACTCATGGATTTCAACTGTCCTTTGTACCTTTTTGTTACTAGCAGTATACATGTACCTTACCTGAACTAGTACCATACCCATACCTATACCTGTACCTAGTTAACTTAAGAGTTGGACTGAAGAAGCGGGTTGTCAGGCCCGTGGGATATTGAGGTGGTGGGTTGTCAAGCCCATGAGAAATCCTCTCTAGGTAAGAGAATTGTTGGGAATTGATTTCTTGAAGGTGCCAAGCTGCAACTACATGGCTCTGAGACTTCCTGTCCGACCTGTTGTTGAAGTCCCGAAAAGAAAGTAGGGCAGCCGAAGGATTGTTGAGAAGATAAGGGGAACATTTCCTGGGGTGGGAAAGGCATGTGGGGAATGAGGCACTATAGGATGTTAGTTCGATTTGGCACCTATGACAGAATTTTTCCTATTGTCTGAGGTACATCATCCTAGTTGGGAATTCCTTTACTCGGGTGGAGTTTAGTCCCAACTCGGGGGTGACCCACTGTTAATAGTTTTGAGCAGTGTGGTCTAAGTCTTGGAGAAACATGGAAGGTCTGCACGCATTTGGTGATATTTTTACCAAGATAAGTGTCAATTGTGTGTTAAATTACATGCTGCATTATTATTTATGGGTTTATTTTTATGGGTTTTTCCTGTGTGTGTTTCATGTGTATTTTTATTATTATTTTGTATGAATATGTGCATTTGTAGAGTTTCTATATGTTTCAATTTTGTACATAGTTCATAATTTTTATGTGGCATACCCCAGTTGGATGTTGGGGATGTTACAAAATGGTATCAAAGCTCCAGTTTTCAACACTGAGCCTGGATGGGTTGAGAAAGTTGAATTGAAGTGAAATTTCATAGAGAATTGATCTCAAAGTGGCCAAATTTCAAGTTACAGTGCATCCATGGTAAAAATAAGAAGAAATTACATGGAATTAGGCAAAAGCCCCAATTTCTGTTGTTAAATTCATGGGAAATTTGAGAAATTTGGCCAAGTGGTGATATATTCTTAATTTAATATCTGTTCTAGCAAATTCAGACTTGGAATTGGTTGAATTTGAAGTTATAGGGTGCTAGGAGGGCACCGAAAGAAAACTTTGATGGTGTTCAAAAGATCAGGACGTGTAGCGGTTCGAGAAAGAAAGTAGAGGCCAAGGAGTCGACCCTACAATGGAGAGATCAAAGGTCAAGCCTTTGAAATATTGAGAAATCCTTCGTTGGAGGGAAGTAAAGCCATAGAGGTGAGAAACCACAACAAATGTTGATTTTTGCTGCAATATTAGATCTGGGCTATTTGATCAAACCTAGATGAGAGGAGAGTGCATGATAGAGGAGATCAGATCCTAGCCATTGTATCTGAGCACAGGAGGATGAGAACCGTCGATCAGAGTTCTCGGGTCGTAAGTCTTGGCCAAAGCGGAGTGGATCTCCGCCATATATCCCATCATGGAACATGAGCCATAGATCTCACATTTAATATATTCGACACTTGGTGAAAAATTGACCCTTGTGTCGCCAGGAGGAAAAATCCCTGAAGCTACGAAGTCCCGGAGTGAATCTACACTGTAGATCACTAGGATAGTGTGAGCCATTGGATTCTCGAGTGGTTCAAAGATTCGACACTCTCAGAGAAATTGGTTTTGGTTGCGCGGAGTGGATAATTCACTGAAGTCCCAATTTCCAGAGTAAATCCTAATTGTCAGTTGTTGGGTACACATGTACGTAGATTTACAAGTATTCAAAAATTCGGCTATCAAGAGGATTGTGGGTGAAAATTATTTTGGTGTGAAAAGTCCCGAAGCTCCAAAGTACATGAGTTAATCCTAGCCGTTGATCAAAGGAGAGTCTCATCCATAGATCTCCTCCCTTTTCCAATTCAACATTTGACAATTTGGGAGTGTGGTGGTCATCTGGAGCGAGAAGCCCCGAAGCTCGAAGTACTAGAGTTAATCATAGTCGTTGGCTGTGGGAGGAGTGTGAACCATCAATTTAAGTTTGAAATTCAGCATTTCGAGAGTGTGGTGGACATCTGGAGTGAGAATCCATGAATCCCGAAGCCTAGAGTTAATCACAGTCATTGGCTGTGGGAGGAGTGTGAGCCTTCGATTTCAGTTCGACGTTAAACAATTCGAGAGTGTGGTGGTCATCTGGAGAGAGAAGCCCTAAAGCCAGAAACCCAGAGTTAATCACAACTTTTAGCTGTGGGAGGAGTGTGAGCCATCAATTTCAGTTTTATGTTCGACAGTTCGAGAGTGTGGTGGTCATCTGGAGTGAGAATCCTTGAAGCCCGAAGCCCAGAGTTAATCACAACTGTTGGCAGTGGGAGGAATGTGAGCCATCGATTTCAGTTCGACGTTTGACAATTCGGGAGTGTGGTGGTCATCAAGAGAGAGAAGCCTCGAAGCCTGAAGCCCAGACTTAATCACAACCATTGGCTGTGGGAGGAGTGTGAGTCGTATATTTCAGTTCCACGTTCGATAGTTCGGGCGTGTGGTGGTCATGTAGAGAGAGAAGCCATGAAGCTCGAAGTCTGAAGCCCAGAGTTAATCATAGCGGTTGGTTGTGGGAGGAGTGTGAGTCGTTGATTTTAGTTCAAAGTTCAACTATCTGGGAGGTAGCATGTGTTGGAGTTGGGGAACTTCTGAATCTCAGAGTCCTGGAGTCCCAGATTTGATCTCATCCATAGATCATGGAGAAAAGTGTGGACCATTTATCCCTTAACACTTCGGGAGTTTGCAAGTTCAACAGTCTGGGAGATTTGCATGTTGGATTCGTGGAACTCCTGAAGCCTGGAGTCTCGAAGTGAGTCTCCACCATAAATCATGGAGGAGGGAAGAGAATCCCCACCAACCATTAGAGATGGCCATAAGAGTGTGGAGAGAGGAAGGATAGGGAGAATACCTACACCCGTCGGTCAAAGTCACTTTATGACCGAATTCAGCCGGTAACCACTCTGGGATATTGGAGTGTTGAAAAAGTGAATGTTTAGAGAGCGCTGAAGTCCCAGAGCTCTGAATAACACCTTTTAGTTGAGTGCTTGTGTAATACCGCAAGGCCGAGCCCATACTAAATTGTAATTATGTTTATAGGCGGGTGAGCCAAGTGTTTATAAGTTGGAAGGATTATGTTTTTATTAGGCTGAAGAGCCTAGATGATAAGGCCAGTGAGCCTGATTTTGTATATGAAAATACTCACATCATTAATATAATTACATTGTTGCGTGTAGACCTACCATGAAGAAAGAGTTATGGGGGACTAAGCTCCACTGGGTAGGGAAAGGGATGGGGCTGAGAGGCTAGGAAAAAAGACTAAGCTTGAGGGCTTAACCCCAAGGGAATATTATAATGTATATTCCTAAAAATACTGAGGTTTGGGAAATAACCCCTATTATCCTAAGTTCCTTTGGGGAGAGGAATGAACTCCAAGTGGAGAGGAGCGAGTTCCCAAGAGAGCCATGTGTCAACCTGGGCACATGCAATTTTATGTGGAAAATAAGTTCGTTGGGGGGTTCACTAGCCATTGTTTCCATGCTCCCCACTCACACACGCACTTAGACTGAGCATTCCGGCAACCAACCATTCCTCCATTGTTGACCTCTGCAACCTCTGAAACCTGCAAGCTTCTAAAGCTAACTCATTTTCCTGTGAGTCATAACATGACTACGTAATGCCTGAGCCATATCGTGCCCTTGCCATTTTTCTATTGTTGCCCATGTTTTTCTCTGGACTGGTGTGGATTACTGTCATTAATATAGCTATACTCGATTTTCTATTGTGATTACCCTGACTGGATTGGCCTGGGAGCTGGACTGAAGAAGTAGGTTGTCAGGCCAATGAGAAATTCTCTCCAAGTGAGAGAGGTTGTTGGGGAAGTGATTTTACTAGAGGGAGCCTCATGATAGTTATATTTCTCTGAGACTTCCTGTCTGATCTATTGCTGAAGCCTTGGAAGGGGATTGGGGTAGTCGAAGGACTGTCAAGAAGAGAAGGGGCACATTCACTGGGGTGGGACATGAATGTGGGGAATGAGGGACTATAAGCTATGGACATGAGTGTACTGTTGGGGAAACAATCATTCTTGTATACTTTGTAACCTTATCCTAGCCTAGGATTCCCTTTACCATGGGTGGAGTTTAGTCCCAACTAGGGGGTGACCCACTGCTGATAGCTTGGAGCAACGTGATCTAAGGTTGGGAGGTTCATGGAAGGTATGCATGCATTTGGTGGATTTCATAAAAGATAAGTAACATCTCTATGTTAATTGTTTATGCTGTGTATTTTGTACATGTCTTATATTTATAAGAATTGCATGTGTTGCTGCATGTATGTTTTACTGTGATTTTCACATTTAATTTGTGTACTTGTATAATCCATATTAGCTATTTAAGTTTATATGTATGATGTTCCGCAAAGAGATCTGTCTTCCATAGCCTAGCAGGTCCATTCCTGGGTATGGACAGTTTTTGATTATCAGAATAGAGTGAGCAATTTTTTTTTGTATTTATTTCAAGTGACATCACCCAACAAAAGACTGAGGTGTTACATATTGGTATCAGGGATCGAATTCAACAGCTAGGTAGTGACGTTTCCTAGCTTGGCAACCCAAGGACGCTAAAAATTGGTATCAGAGCCCCAGGTTCCAACATTGAACCTGGATGGTCTACAGACGTGGAATTTGGAGTCAAAATTCCACAAGGATTTGATGTACAGAGTGCCAAAGCGGTGCTGATAGAGCTCTTGGGTGGTACTGGAAAGCTCAAGAGGTATGATGGTTCGATAAATTTAGTAGAGAAAGGAGACCATAGTAATCATGGTTGATAACCATGATATTGAGTTTGATCCATGAGATTTACGTGGGGGGGGAGGAAGACCTTTCCTAGCCGTGCGATATGAAAATGATGCATGACAATTAACCTCCAAGTCCTTCAGACTTCGTGAATTCGATGAATTTTACGTTCTGTTGAGAAAAATGAGTCGAAGTCCCGTAGTTCCAAAGTCCCTGAGTGATTTACAACCATAGATCATCCAGGAGGAGGAGAGTTGTTGGATTTCCCAAGAGGTTCGACGGTTTGGAGTTCAGGAAAATTGGTTGAAGTGTGTGTAGAATGGACTTCCTCTCAAAGTCACAAACCTAGAGTTAATATGGACCATTTTTGTTTAAGGACACGTGTCACCAGATCAACCTATTTGGAGTTTTGACAATCTGGGGGTTGTGTGGTGTTTCAGCAGGGAAATCCTCCGAAGTCCCAGACTGATTCTCAGCCATAGATTATTCAGGAGAAGGTGGGTCGTTGGATTTTCCCAAGTGGTTCAACATTTTTGAAAAAGTGTCGATGAGAAGAAATTTCCTAAGTCCCGAAACGTCATATATGACATGGAATAATGACGTCACCTAGGGTGACAAGGACCTACCCTAAGTCTGCCACATTTCACTTGTTTTTGTACTTTTTACATGCCCTTATTACCTATTGGGAACTCACACGTGTCACTCGACAGTGGTGCCATGTGTCACCACCTTGATTGATGACATCTGTACTACGTGGGCCCTGAGAGGTTGAGAAGGTCTGGAATTTGGCGTTTGGGGTAAACAGTTGGAAGAACTTATAAAATCCTCCGAATCCTGAAGGTCCAGAGTGTCGAAGTACCAGAGTACCCGAATGACGTAGGTTGATGATGTCACCAAAAGTGACAAGGACCTATTCAGGAGTTCAACGTTTAGAAGTTTTGATGGATGTTATAGAGAAATGTTTCGAATCCCAAATATTCAAAGTGAATAAGTCATGCAACGTCACCTGGGATGATGTGGACATATGGGATACGACCACGTGTCTAATCCCTATTATCTGCCACATAGCACCCATCTAGTGCATGGTTGCTGAATAGAATCCGGTGGTTTTCTAGTTCAATGTTCAGGAGAAAAATTAAGTTCTAATGGGAAACCCGCCGAAGTCTGAAGTCCTCGAGATCCTATCCACCATAGATCTCGACCATGAGCGTGGACCATTGATTCTTGAAATGTTAGGGGGTTTCTGGTTCAGTGATATGGAATTATTTTTTTGCGAAGTGTTAAGACATAAAAGGATGAAGCCATAGTCAAACCTGATCATTCGTCGATAGGTGAATGTCGACCATAGATCTCAGTCCTTCATAGAATTCACCGATTCGACAGTTTGAGAGGAAATACGAGATGGAGCCTCAGAACTCCTGAAGCCTGGAGTCCCGGAGCTCCTGTTGATCATAGATCTAAATAGTGACTGAGAACCATTGATCAATGCATCCTCCGAGTATTCAAAGAATTGGTGTTCAGAGGAAATGGATTGTTATGAAGGCAGATCTTCTGAAACCCGAAGCTCTGAAGCTCTGAAGAAGTTGTTGTTCGGAAGTTCGCCACTTCGGTGTTCGGAGGAAATATGGTGAGGTGAAAGGAAAACCTCCAAAGCCTAAAGTTTCAGAGCCTGGAGACTCGAAGAACATGATAAGCACCTTATAGGCAGCACTCAGTCACAACCCATGGTCACTTGCGTTCAGGGGCCGAAGCAAAAGGGCTAGTGCCTGAAAATTGTTTTTAAAAACAAAAAAGGACTTAGAGAAGGAGCTCGTGGGGTCTCAAATTGTATGGGTCATCACCTAAAGGAGAAAAGAAGGCCTGTAAACTTGAAGAGAGGATCTAACATGGATCCAAGAGCCAATTCATCTCTGAGATGAAAGAATCCATGTACAAGGATTACATCCCCAAGAAGACATTTGTTCAAATATCCATAACTTCCTGCTCAAAACTCAGAATTCAACATGGAAGTAGGCATTGGGAAGGTCTTGAATAGTAGAAGATAATTTTTCACCCAAAAATTAGATTTGAACAGTCAATTTCTCAAGAAATCAACAGAAACAAAGTATGGTATATATTATTGAACCATAATGGTTCAAGTTTTCATGAATTATTGAGACAGTTAGCCTGACAAAGTTCTGTTGGATGCACATTTTTGCAGAGTTAACAACTTTCAAGAATAACATAATCATCATAAAGTGCAGAGATATGGAAGATGCACAAGAGGCTTATAGTAAGGAATAAGAGATTAGAGGAATGGATGTCCATATGGGAGTTGAAGGAACAAACTCCAATGGACATGGAGAAGAAAAGGATGATAAAATAAATCTAGTTGAGACCATCAGAAAATTGCAGACAGATGTACAGTGTCACAAGACTGATAATGAAAGGCTTATGAAAGCCAAAGAGCAGTAGGAAGACTTCAATATGAAGTTAATGAAGAGCCTGGACATAATTGAAAATAATTTGGATAAGGAGAGTGGCTCCAACAAATCAGGAAGCCACAGGACCCTTGAGGGAAAAGGAAGACCCAAGAGTGATAAAAGACATCACCATCACCCTAAAAATAAATCCAAAAGGAGAGAACATAGAAGCTCAAGTCCATTCCCTGCCAGGAAGCATAAGAGGTCTTGGGTGGATGAATTGAGAGGATAAATGAACAAGATCAAACCTCCTACTCTTGATGGAGAGAAAAATAAGGATGAAGATGCCGAGACATGGCTATTGGGCATGAGAAAATATTTCCAACTACATAATTATTCTTCTCATGCAGAAGGAAGAAAAATGTGGGGCCAACTTGTGCGGGTGCAACACATTAAAGAGAAAAATGTGACTTGGAAGGAGTTCAAGAAGCAGTTTGAGAAGAAATACTTAAACAAGAGGTATTATGACACAAAGATGAAAGAGTTCTTCGAACTCAAGCTGGGCAACATGACCATTGATGAGTATGAAAGGATATTCTTAGAAATGTTGAAGTATGTCTCCTTCATCAAATATGAAACAATTAATATCCAAAGATACCTGAGTGGGATGCCATCTTTCATCAGTGATAAAATTTAGTATGATGATACTAAAATCTTGGAGGAAACCATAAGGTGAGCTAAGTTCTTATATGATCAACAAAAAGGAAAGCCTACTTTCTAGAAGTCTTTGGAGGACAAGAAGAAATTCAAGATGGAGCAGAGGAAGAAGGGGAACAAGCCACCCTTCTTCAGAAACAATTCTCAGGGACATCCAACCCCTAGAGAGACCAGGGTGATTGAGACAAGTGGACAAAGGAAAAGGAAGACACCCATTTTTCCCTCTAAATCCCCCCCCCCGACAAAATTTTCCCACCCCAAAATTCACCCCCCAAAAATTCAACCCAAAATATTCCCTCCAAAATTTCCCCCTCAATTTTTTCCCTCCAAAATTCCCCACATTTTTTCGTTTATTTTCCATTAAAAATTAAAAACAACTTTTACTCTTTTATTTTGTTATTTACATGTTAAATTCAATATTTATCATGTTTATTTATTTATCCCACATTTATTAAACATATTGATGATCCATATAATTTTAGGTATATATGTAGACAATATACCTAATTTTTATTTATCCCATGTTGGGCAGAGGCCCAGTTTGGGAGAAAATCATGATGTAGGAGAAATACAACTGACAGGAAAAGAAGCACGTGTAAGGCGGAAGAACATGCAGGAAAAATAACACATGCAAGACATATGCACATGTAGAAGTGGAAAGCATGTGAGGCATGCATGCAAGAATACCTAGCCATGTTAGGGTTAGGGTTTTGGTAAGAGAATGTAATGGTTGGTAAACCAAAAACATGTATAAGTAGGTACCTAGGAGGTCTAGGGGGGGGTTCGGATTTGGTTGGATGCTAGTGTGTTTGAACATTGTTAGAAGTTGTTGTTTCTTAATGCAACTATAAGTTTGATCTAATTTTGTAAGCTGTTGAGTTGAGGAGAGGGATGGTGTTAGATCTTGAGGGTTAGATCGTAGGCTGAGGAGCTTGGTGCGATCTAGTTCGCCTCATTGTAAGGTATTGACCTGTTTTGATGGATGAATGTAATGTGCAAGGCGATGTAGTTTGGGAACCATAATAATAAGAGAGCACAACAACCAAATCTTTATGGATGTATCCCAGTAGGGGTGAGACACTATAAATCATGTGTTATGTGATTGAATGTTATGTATCTCTTTTGTTGTTGAGGATTAGATGATTAGATGGATGTATGAATGACTTAGTGGGTCTAATATTTTACATGCATGATTAATAATGACATATTAATCAAGATAAGATGAATGTTAGATTAAATAAATGAAGATAACAGAGTTAACCATAGATCCCCACTCATTTTGTAGGTTTCAAACACCTGAGCATTGCAACCACCAATAAAACTATCTCGGGTGAGACTGCATAGTGAAATCACTTTACTGCGTTTCCTTCTGGTTTACCAGAGGGGCCAATAGCTTTAAAGGGGTTTTGTTGGAAGCTAAGAGGACCTGAACCTGGATCAACCCAAAAAAGGGAACACGAAGGAAGTGTAACCAACAAATGGTTCCGTTGCCGGTTGGAACATAAATGGATTGAGTGAATGAGATCTATTGAAGAATCGCGAGAAGAATGCCAGATATGACGACAAAACATTGAAATAATGAGAATATAAAAGGGGATGTTGAGATCGTGCAATCCAACAAAGGAAAATATCGAGAGCTAGTTGAAAACAAATGAATTTGAATTTGCTCAGAAAGATAACAAAAACCCGAAGTTAATACCGCATAGATATTTGGACAAGTACACATTCAATGACTTGCATGAAGTATTTTTCTCTGATTTCCTGCATGTGTTACATGAGTGGATATTTAGGTTGAAAGACAACCACTCTACAAATTGGATCAGAAAGCTAGAGTGGAATTCTGTGGAGATCGTGCAGTTACAACAAGTTGATAATAAATTTACGCGCGCAGTAGATTACTGGTTAGAAAACATTTTTGCAGGATTTATCACAGAATTTGTAGTAGGTACTACGAAGTCTTACAACACAACAGAGAAAGAATTCCCGAAGGGACCTCGAGGTAGGTATATCAGATCGATGTATACTTCCATTAAGATGTTACTATATAAAAAAGGTGTATTGACAATGGCTGCATATAGCTAAACTTCCCTGCGTGCATGGGGGAAGGGGGGAAGCATTGACAAGAGACGAAGAAGTGGAGGAAGAGATGGATAAAGGAAAGAAGGAGGATGGTTTGTATCCAATCATGATGGAGGAAGACCAGATCAAGCATAACATGGAAACAATTGGAAGAACGAGCAGTGGAGTACCCTACCAATACAAGATGAACAATAAGAAGAGAGCCATAGCCATGAGGGAATGCTTGGCAAGTGATGAAGAAGAGGTAGAGGATCTTCGGGCTGTTGAGAAGATTGAGGAAATCTTGCGCATGACCTACAAAAGGAAGAAAAGAGGTCCAAGGGAAGGAACATAAGGAAACACTCCTATCCATATCAATGTCAATGTGGAACCCATAAATCCATGTCCGAATAATACACCAATAATAACACCACCATTTAGACAACTGAATTTCAGGGGAAGCGAGATATCAGGGAGTACATATAGTCAAGGAGAAACAACTAGAGGATCCAGTTCATGAAGTGGTAGTCAAGTATCTACACCGTATGGAGGTAGTAGTTCATCATTTAGGATGGTAGGACATGATCCCACCATCAGGTTACTAGAGTTCAAGGGAGAGGCATTTGAAGAACCTGAGAAACATTTGTTCATATGTGAGAAGATATGGGAAGCAAAACAAATCATAGACAAGGATACAAAACTTGTGCAACTCGTTATTATGCTAAGAGATCACGCACTAGATTGGTATATGAGCTTAGCTATAAACAACCCACCAGGAACAACAAGGATGATTGCATATATCAAGAAGTTGCTGATAAATGAATTCTAGAAGCCTATCTCAAAGGATTAATACATGAACGAGATGATAGAGATCAAAAAAAAACCAAGAGAAACTATTTGGGAGATAGAACAAAGATTCAAATGATTGAAGGGAAAGATAAAGTATGTCATGAAAGACGTGCATCATAAGCATCTGTTTGTGAATTCACTGCTCCCACACTTGAAACACCCTTTGAGATAGCAGGAGTTTCAAATTTAGGCAGAGGCTCTGCAAGCAGCCTTATGACTTGAAGAGAATCAATATCAGAAGACAAATCCGATGATAGAGGAGCTCAAGGAGGACTTGAAGAATCTAACATTTCAATTAAAGTAGAACACGAGTAAGGACAAAAGAGAAGTTGTTTGGTGTACCACATGTAGGACAGAAGGACACCATAAGAATGAATGCTCAACATTCGCGCAGTACATGAAAACATGGCTGTCAAACCCTTTGCTGACAAGAGGACTATGGTGTGAGATTTGTAAGACACATGGGCATGATCCATATCACTTTTCAATGATGCAGAAATACCATACAATGCCTAAGATTTCATATTGAAACTTTTGCAAGTCAATAGACCATGATGAAAAATATTGCAGGACAATGGATCTGATGAGGGAAAGAAAATCAGACACCTATAGGGTACAGGCATAAATGATGACAAGACAAAATGCACCATAGTTCAACCAAGTACCAACCCCATATAAAAATGTGCAACAACAATATAACATTGTGCAACGACCCTATAACAATGTGCAACCACAATATAACATTGGGCAACCACAGTATAACACCGGGCAACCATAGTATAATCCCGTAATGTATAACCAGGTGCTATAGTAAAACACACCGTGAGGAGATCAAGCTAGGTACGGAGGTGGAGGATAAGGTAGAGGAGGCTTTGGAAGAGGCATAGGACTGGTGGTATGCCATAACTACCAACAACCAAAAAACTATGTAAGAGAATGTCCACTTCCACTTGCGACATGTATGTATTTTTGCGCATAAGATCATGACACATAAGATTGTCCTACACTATTGGGGAATATCCAGGAAAAGAGAAATCAGAATAATCAAAATGTTCAATGGATTTTTGTAGAAGTGAGGGATGATGGAAGAAATATCGACATAGTTATGTGCAAAGGAGCTAATATAGGAGATGACACAGTAAGACAAGATCCAACACAACACCAATAGGTGAAGAAGAATGCCAAACCACATAAGCAGTTCGATGCACAGAACAAAAAAGAGATATTCAAGCATGCCAATCAATAATTATTGAAGCAAGACATTGCATCTACATCAATGACACAACACACCCAAGATGCACCAACATATGAGATGCCCTTGTCGTTGGATCGCACTAATGAAGCACAACCCTTAGGCCAAGTAAGTACCATAAAGCCTTTTCTGCAATCATGTATTAAACTACTAAATGATCCATTATCTGTTAAAGTGTTAAAAAATATGTTAGAAATATGTAACACATATGTAAAGGGAAAGATAGAGCATAAAACAATTAGTCATTTGCATACAAGGAGGAGGACAAGCAGAGAATTCAGAATGAATGCCAACATTGGAGATTTCAACATGAGGGATATCATACTGGATTTAGGATTTGAAGTGAATGTACTACACAAGAATACATGGCAATGTATTGGAGATCCCACATTAGGATATTCACCCGTTCAACTGAAACTAGAAAATCAACATAGGGTTCTACCAATTGGGAGGCTAAAGGGTGTGACAGTATATATGGATGGAGAGCGCACTGAAGTCGTTCAAGGTAATTGAAATAATAGATGGCACAACACCTTATCCGACATTTCTTGGTTTGGATTGGGTGTTTGATAATCAGGCCATAATCAATCTAAAGATGAAGAAGATGATATTTGAGTGAGGAGAGTACAGATTCATTGCGCCACTAGACTCATCAAAAGGAAAACGGTTTGTAGAACCGACTTTCTTAGACCTGGAGGAAATCAACCAATAATATAGAACTACCACGCGCGCAAAATATTATGTCAACCCAACTGTAGATAGAATACTTAGCTGAAGAAACATCATATCATGTGCTTCTGATTAAGATACAGGGTTGGAGAATTGGCAGCATAGATTACATGAAGTGTCCACAAGAAGGTGCACAATAATGGATCACACAATAATATGGGTAGGTATAGAGATAAGATAACCTCCCATCTTTCATGGGGTGAACAAATTAGAAGAATTACTAAAAAAATATGAATATGAGGTACTTGAAAACCATAGGCTCTTAGCCCTAGACATAGAACCCAAGGAAACACCTGCAAGATGGTGGGGTGCACAAAAAAATACAGTTAAGGACTGGTACCGATGTAAACGATTACTGCACATTAGATTCAATGCAAAACATAAGAGTAGAATGATACAGAGATATGATGGACAAGTGTCATTGAAACACTTGGAGAAGTGCATAACATTATGGATGATGAAACCACCAGAGGAATGGTCTCATCACTTTATTCATACACTAGAAGGAATTCCATAAAACTGGTATGTGGACCAGGAACTGCGCAGAGGAGCTGCATAATGGACAACACTACATAAGAGTTTTATGGTAACTTTCTCATTTGAGCATGAGAACCCCAACATGGATTTAGCACTCAAGAAAATAAGAGGGGTTATATTCATTCAATAACCATAAGTAGAACATATAAGAGAGTATCAACAACATAATAGAAATATAGTGAAAGAACTATTGTCATGCTATCATGTGCAGGAAGAAGCACCAGATGAATATGACCTGCACAACATTCATATTACAGAAGTTGAAGGTGAAAGAGAAGTGGAAGGTCCACCTATGGAATCATAAGTTTTTGCTGCACCGATCAAGGTGAAGAAAGTAAACATTGGGACAACTGAGAATCCCAAAATGGCCAGCATCGGAGACTACTGGGATGAGAAAACAATAGAAAGAATAACAGAGTTAATGTGGGAGTACAGTGACCTATTCCCAAAAATGTTCATAGAAATGAAAGGCATAGAAGGAGAGCTAGGTGAGATGAAGATACCTCTTAAACCAAAGGAAAGACCTTTCAGACAGAGACCCTACAGACTAAACCCAGTATATAAGAAGAAAGTAAAATAAAAAATTGATAGAATGTTAGAAGCTGTAATCATAGAACCAATAGAAGAATCTAAATGGATAATCCCTATGGTAGTTCAGGAGAAGAATCAAGGAGGCATTAGGATAAGTGTTGACCCGAGGAAGCTAAATGATGCTTTCCTACATGACCCTTGTCCCACTCCTTTCACAGATGGAGTATTAGAGAATGTAGGAGGCAAGGAAGCATACTCATTCACATATGGATTCTCAAGCTACCATCAGATCAATATAGCCCCAGAAGGTAGATACAAGGCCACTTTTGCCAAATAATGGGGATCCTACCAGTACACAGTCATGCCTTTTGGACTAAAGAATGCACCAACAATATTCTCAAGAGTAGTCATAACTACCTTCAAATAATTCATCCATCATTTTTTCAAAATATATCTGGATGATTGGACAATCTACAATCTGTTGAAAGATCATGTAGATGTATTAAGGCTGATGTTGGAAAGATGTAGAGTGTGTCAGATCTCATTGAATATCAATAAGTGCATCTTTGGGACACCATTTGGAATACTATTGTGACACATAGTGTACAAACAAGGGTTACTATTAGATCCTTCCAAGATTGTAGTGATTGTCAATTTACCACCACAAAAATCAGCACGTCAGTTGAGAGAAACATTGGGACATACAAGCTCATACAGGAAATTCATAAAAGGGTATGCATAGATCACTGTGCTGATGGAGAAATTGCTTAATAAGGATATCAGATTTCAGTTGAATGAGGATTTCCAACAAGGGTTGGACACCTTGAAAGAGAAGATGGTGAGAACACCTATTCTAGTATTTCTAGATTGGGAGAAGACATTTCATGTGCATGTAGATGCATTAGCGATAGAACTTGGAGCTATTGTGGCACAACCAAGAGTAGGAGAGCTAGACCATCCTTATAGAATTTTCAAGCAGGAAATTGTTAGAGTCTGAGAAGAACTACAATACTACAGAAAGAGAAGGCTTAGCAATGGTATATGCACTCCAGAAGTTCATACACAATATCTACTGGGGAAACACTTTAAAATGTTCACAGATAATTCTGCCCTCAAATACCTAGTCAATAAGCTAGTGTTTGGGGGGCGGAATATGTAGATGGTTACTTCTTTTTCAGGAATTTTACTATGAAGTGATAGTTAAACCAGGGAAGTTAAATGTAGGACCTGATCACATATCAAGGATCACCAATGGAGACGAACCTATGAATTTAGAAGACAACTTCCCTGATTCATAGTTATTTTCAGTCCAAGTAGCTGATGAATATTTTGCTGAAATCATTGAGTACTTGAGTACAGGGACTGTGCCAAAAGAATTTGTTGATTAAGGTTGGTTGTCATTGATGTCAACCCTTGAAGAAAGCCCCGTAGCACAAAGGTTTGGGTAATGGACCCAATATTGTTTGATGTAAATATGACTCATTATTGTTTTTTCATGGTTGATAAGAAGTAAATATGGATGAACTACAAAGTGGTCCCCTTATGGTGAAAGCCCTCACGGGAAGACGCTTTGTGGAGTAAGAGAACCCATGCTTAATTGTGGAATAATGAGATGAAGGAAAGTGATTTTTTCAGGGAAAATATCCTATATGGATAGTTCTTGTCATGTCATTTCTGGTGGTATGTGGAATGCCACATAACTCCTCACGGTTAGATAGTTATGGCCATGAGAAGTTGGAGAGCCCAGGTTTGGGTAATGGACCCAAGTTTGTTTGATGGGTAATAGTATGAGTTATGATATATTTTTAGATAATACTATTCTATATGGATAGTGTATGTCATTCCATTTCTGGTGGTATGTAGAATGTCACATAACTCCTCACGGTTTGAGAGTTATGGCCTTACGAAGTTGGAGGACCCTCATATGTCATCTAGAAGCCCCAAAAGGTCAAAGTAGTCAAAGTGGTTTAAGAGATTTTAATAGGTAAATAATAAAGTGAAGTGATGAGTGTATTATAATTCAAAGTGAATAGAAAATAAATTATTTCAATAATAAATTTAATGGAGAAATTAAAAGTGTACCTAACCCTAAAATAAGGAAAGTGGGCCAAGTGACCTAGAAGATGTTTTTAAGGAAGCTACTTGGAGAGTATAATAAGAGGCAAGGCTCTCTAATTTGAATAAAACTTGAGCATATTGAATATATATATGTGTCTGAGGTAACCAATGATATCTAAACCGGAATCCTAAGTGAAGGCGAAGAAAATAAGGCCGAAATGCAAGGAAGGATAAATTCTTTTGATGGTGCTTTCTAAGGTATGTTATTTATAGGTCATCTCACCATTTTCGCTATAACTTTTTTTCTATAATGATTCAAACTGTAAAATTTCTATTCAAGTGAGAAAACATATCCAAGTATATTTGGAAAACAATTTAGCTTGTGGGTCATTATATTTTTGGAGTTTCACTCCGTGGAAAATAGGGTTTGTGGTCAGTCCTGAAACTAGTCAAAATTTGGTGTTTCGGGCAAAAATGTCATAAATTATTCATAAAAGATCCAAATTCAGTGAGAAAAAATGTGTTGGTTATGGTACAGTCTATAGTATTCTATGTAATGGTTTTATATCATTTCATCAAATATTTTGTGCAGGGCATGCTCTACAAGGTCACTCTCTAGAATAAGCCATAATTCAGCAAGGTATGCCATTTTTGCTATAAATCCTTTTCTGAGAGGTTCCAAGTAGTGAGACTTGAAGGAATTGCATTAAACACACTGAATAACATTGTGTATCAGTTTTATATCTTTATACATTACAGGTTCAAAGTTATGATTACTTCAAGTTAGGGTTGTTGACTAATTCAAAACTAGGCATGTGAGACTAAAGAAAAGTTTGATGAAAATGATAGTCTCTTGTTTTTAAGGTTAAGGAAGGTTTGCAGGAATGTGATCATATACACCAGGTCTATTACAGAGCTACAAATCATATTTGGATGATGAAATTGATGAGGGATTTTGGTTTTGGTACATGTTGAGTACATGGTTGAGACAAGTAGTTGATGAGTTGGCACACATACATGAGGTGTATAGTTGATGATGTTGGTACATATTGATGAGTCATAGTTGATGAGTAGTTGACACATGATTGGTACATACTTGGTACATGGTTGTATGCACTTGTTTATGGTACATGTTGATTACAGGTTGGTGCATGGTTGATGCACTTGTTTATGGTATAAGTTGATTACAGGTTGAGGTACATGTTGATGCATGGTTCAGATTTATTGGTACAAGTTTAAAATGGTATATCTCATAGTGATAGTGTGATAGTGGTTCCATCATTCTACTTCTACTTCAGGGTGGCAGGAAGGGGCAAGGACAGGTGGTTGTAGCCACCTTCCGGTTGTAGCTGGAGAACATTGGGGGTTGTAGCCTCCTTCTGGTTGTAGCTAGAGAATTGGGGAGTCAGAGCTTCCCTCAGGTTTTCGCCTGAGAAACTAGGGGGTTGGATCCTCCTTCCAGTTGCAGCTGGAAAACAAAGGAAGTTGGTGCTTCCAATGAATGTAATTCTTCAAGACATATAAGAAAAAACACTCCATGGTTTTCTCTCGATTTGGGTTTCTACGTAAAACACTGGTGTATTGTGTATGTGTGTGATTGTTTATTTCTTACTGCTCATTATTGGATAATAATTCTACATTGATATAACATTTGAATAAAAAGGATTATAATTACAATATTACTGATTCACCCCCCTCTCAGTAATCCAACAATTGGTATCAGAGCAGGTTCCTCCATAAATCATTTTAACCACTGAAAGGTAGATTATGGAGAGTACCAACTCGTATAAAAATGGAATACCACAGTTTAATGGACAAAAGTATGCTTTTTGGAGCATAAGGATGAAGGCATATATATAGGCACAGGGATTTCAAGTTTGGCAATCAATTGTAGATGGATACATAGCACCATCAGTTCCACCAAAAAATGACAAAGATGTGAAACTCGGTGAGAATAATTCCAAATCCATAAATGCACTTTTGAATGGTCTCAGTGATACGGTATTCACCAAAGTTGCACATTGTAAATCTGCTAAAGGGATTTGGGACAAGCTTCGAAATATTTATGAAGGAGATTCAAAAGTCAAAGAAGCAAAGCTTCAAACTTACAGAGGTCAGTTCGAACAACTAAAAATGAAGGAAAATGAAGATATCACAGCCTACTTCTTACGAGTCGATGAAACAGTGAATGCAATCATAGGATTGAGAGAAGAAATCAAAAAATCTGTAATTGTTCAAAAGGTACTAAGATCTCTTCCTATGAGATTCAACCCTAAGATATCAACACTAGAAGAAAGATCGGATCTAAACTCAATAAGCATGGATGAACTGCATGGAATCTTCACAGCATATGAGATGAGAACTGAACAGGAAAATCTAAAAGAAGCATCCTTCAAAGAATCCAAAAGATCAAAGAAAAAGAAAAAGGAATAAGAAGAATATAGCAATAATAACGACATCTTGGAAGATGATGAAGAAGTGGCCAACTTCGTCAAAATATTGAACAAGGGAACCAACGGTAGGTACAGAGGTAAGCTTCCTTTACTTTTTTTTTAATTGTGATGGTATTGGTCATTTTGTTAACAAATGTCCTCATAAGAAAAAGAGAAATGATGAAGGTTACTCAAAAGAAGACAAACATATAAAGGTAAAAGAACTACAAAGAAAGTTTTCACGAAAAACTTTTGCACCAAAGAAGACATCTCATCATCAGATGAAGATGGAGTCAGTGATTGTGAAACAAGGAGAGTTCTATTCATGGAAGTAGAAGACTCTGATAAAGAAGACTCCGAAGAAGAATATGAAGAAGCATATGAAGAAGAAATTAAAGAGGCAGAATTTGACTTCCGAGAAGAATTAATGAGTGCCATAGAAGTTATCAGAAGAGAAAAGAAGAAAAACAAGAAACTACAAGCAGAACTAGATAAAAAAAAAAGACACTCAAGAACTAGAACAAATGATCACAAAATTGAAGGTTCAAATAGAAGAAGATAAAATAATTGAAGAAGCATTCAAAGAACAACTAGAAGGAAAGGACATGATCATTGGAAACCTGGAAGCAGAGATGGTCACACTAAGAAAGGAAATTCAAAAGAAAAATATGCAGAATAGCTCAAAAGTTCTGGATGACATTATCAACAGTCAAAAATATTATCTTGACAAGTCCGGACTTGGATACAATCAGACAAAAAAGGGATCAAGCTCCAAAACAACAGAGAAAGAAACGAATCCAAAAATTTATGCAGAAACAATCAAAGGGGATAAAAAGATATACAAGGAAGATTACAAGGACACTCCTCCACCGAGAAGATTCAGATTTCAGAATCAACAATAGATAGATAGGCCTCAAGAAGAAGAAGGATTCATAAGAGCACCTCCTTTCATAAGATCTTCAACTACCAGGTATCAAATTATATTTTTTGGTTTATGTTATGCATGTAATAATTTTGGACATAAAGCTGTAAATTGTAGAGATAACAACATAAACAATAACTACTTTGAGAGCCATACACAAAGGGGTTATTCAAGAAGACCTAGTGAAACACAGAGAAGAAGTTACAACAGGTTTGAATCTTTGAGCACTGAAGTGGAATGTTACAAATGTAACAATTTTGGACACATGCCAAAAATTGCAGAATGACAGTCCCTCCTAAAGAACCTCAATAGAGTCACAAACAAGAACCTAAGAAAATGACATGGATAAGAAAGCAAGATTAGTATAGCAATGAAGAATGCACAGTCGCTCTACAAGTTAAACAGAAGAAACGTGGTTGGTATGTTGACAATGGATGTTCAAAACACATGAAAGGTGATAGAGACAAGTTTCTTACATTACGAAACGAAAGAGATGGACCAGTCTCCTTTGGAAATGATGATTCATCCAAAATCATTGGAGAAGGCACAGTCTGAATTGGGAACAAGAATGAAAATGCAGAAAATGTTCTACTAGTAGAAGATATGAAACATAATCTTTTAAGTGTGATTCAATTGTGTGACCTGTTGAAATTACTAACACAACTGAGAGGGGGGGGTGAATCAGTTGTCTTTGAGGTTAAACAATTATAAGTCTATTAGAACATTCTTAATCTTTCTTCAAGTGATCATCAACATTATACAACATATGGATAGTAAAAGTAAAAAGCATCAATCACACATAAGGTATACATAGAGACAGATTTTCATGAGGAAACCCATAAAGGGAGAAAACCTCTTCTTCTTCGAAATGATAGGCAGTCTTTTAAGTTCTGTACATCATCTTTTATTGAGCACCAACTCAATGTGAGGCTGCTACCTTTGTTTTTACAAGATGCAACTTGTTTGAGAGCACCAACTCTCTGGTTTCTCTAGCACCCACTAGAAGGAAGCACCAACTCCCTGGTTTCTCTAGCACCCACTAGAAGGAAGAACCAACTCCCTATATGTTCCAACACCAATTGGATGGAAGCACCAACTCCCAGTTACACAGGCTCCAACCTGTATAACAGAGAACACTTGTTCTCCCTTGCACCACCCTGCCACCCTGGTTTCTCTAGCTGCAATTAGATGGAAGCTACAACTTCCTGTGTTCAAGATCCCACTTGAACCTCTAAGGAAAACAGTCCTCCCAAGCACCTCCCAACCTCCCTAAAATATTAAATGAATAAATAAGCGGTCAACTATGCAGATAAATCAATTCTTACCAATCTTTCTTTGTTCTGTAAAACTGGTCTTCTACAAACTGTTCTTCTGTTCTTCTCTTCCTCTGTCTAGTCAACAGGTCTGCTATGCATTAACTCATTATGTCATTCTACTCTACTTCAACTTCTCGTCATCATATTTTACTCTTCTCCGAGTTTCATCTCACGCTGTGCATATTCTCCATCTCACTCTGCACCTTCTAATTTTTCCTTTCTTACAGTTTTATTCTTTTCTCATACAGAACAACCAACCATCCACAGTCTGTCTCATTTTCTTTTATACACATCTCCACGGCGGTTTCACTTCGCATTTCCTTAGGCAAAAGAAAGACAAATGTCCGAGCAACTGAAACGCCAACAGATTCGCAATCATGAATCTGTTTCACTAACAGATTCGTAACTGAGGGGTTAGCTGTGAGAGAGAACAGTAACCTTCCAATCATATTCCAAGTTCACCTACACCGTTGGATTGGCTTCATGAGATCTTGCATTCATTTCCTTTAAATCAGGTTTTGGCATTTCGGCAATCTTGTGCTGAGTGTCTTAACACTTCATTTCGTGATCTCCGAAGTTCCAATATAGAACTTTTCTGTACTAGCTCCTTCCCCAATATGACTATAGTCATAGCCAAGCACCTATGCAAGAAGTGCTTTCGTGATTTCTCATTTCGTTATTTTCGACACTATGCTCCGTTGACCCCAAGTCAACGAAATTTCGATCACTTGCTACATGTCCTATGATTCGATGGTCTAGATGTGATCTTGATTCAATGGCTATGATTGAATCACGATTTCACGATTTCATCATTCTTGTTGCATTGGGTTCTTTGCCTCTCCATGTCATGATTCGTGAAAATCTGATATGGAGTTAGATCAACGGTCCAGATCTGATCTCTATTCAATAGCTGCGATTAAATCACAATTTCTCATATCGCAATTTCGACATCCTTGATGTCCAGTGTTTTTGTCACTTCAAAGTCCTGATTCACGAAACTCCGACATGGGGTCGGATCAATGGTCCAGATCTGATCTTGAAGTGAATGTTCTTGATGCCTCCAACTCCCGATCCATGAAACTCCAAAAGGGAGTCGGATCAATGGTCCACATAACCCCCTGAGATGGACGGTTGTCGGGATTTCGGTGTTTTGTGCACCCGCTTCTCCTTGTTATACTTTAAAAGGCGTACAGGTTCTCCTTTATCCAACGATGGTTGGGTCCTGTGCTTGGATCTAACGTCTGAGATATGTCCTCTTCTTCAGTGCTCTTCTTGTCTATATTATGATCTGACGACCCTCGTTCTTTCGAGGATTTTGAATGAGATCCAACGCTCAGAAATGCTTCTCGAACTTTACGGGCCTTCGATCATTCTATCAATGTTGCGTTGCCTTTGATCATTCGATCTTCCTGGACTTATCTTCTATTTTCCTGTTGATGACAAACTTCCTATACTCATGCCATCTTCATTGTTGTACTTGCCATAAATGACAAGAATTCGCTATCTGTTAAATATTTTCCATTCGCTGTCAGTTTAATATTTGCCAACAATCTCCCCCTTTGGCATTGATGGTAACACAAGCACCCACATGCATTCAGATCTCCTCTCCTGAACTCTTTTCTCCGCCTTTGACATCAATGTCAAAGAAGAAACATTCTTCCCCTGATCTGTTGCAAAACATACTCCCCCTGTCAACTATAAGCATCTTGGAAATACCCCAAATATTCAAAAAGTACTCCCCCTGACCAGATGAATAGATTAGACGCAAGAGATTATAACCCCCAACTTTTGACGAAGATATCCAAAAGGGGTCGCTGCTAATGGTTTAGTAAAGATATCAACAATCTGTTCTGTAGAAGGTATATAATTCAATTGAACAATTCTGTTTGTAACTTGTTCTCTGAGAAAATGGTACTTTATTGGAATATGCTTGGTCTTGGAATGAAGAACAAGATTCTTGGAGACACTAATGGCACTGGTGTTATCACAATGAATTGGAATAGGATTAGTGTAAGTTACCTTCATATCCATAAGAGTTTGTATCATCCATAAGATTTGTGTGCAGTAGGTAGCAGTAGCAATGTATTCTACCTCTGTAGTGGACAATGAAATGGATCCTTGATTTTTACTAAGCCATGCAACTAATGAGTCACCCAGAAAGAATGCTCCTCCACTGGTGCTTTTTCTCTCATCAACACAGTTTGCCCAGTCTGCATCTGAATAAGTAGTTAACTAGAAATTCTGATT
>ML796461.1:103552-116626 GCA_009831015.1 Picea engelmannii
TGTCACATAACTCCTCACGGTTTGAGAGTTATGGCCTTACGAAGTTGGAGGACCCTCATATGTCATCTAGAAGCCCCAAAAGGTCAAAGTAGTCAAAGCAGTTTAAGAGATTTTAAAAGGTAAATAATAAAGTGAAGTGATGATTATATTATATTTCAAAGTGAATACAAAATAAATTATTTCAATAATAAATTTAATGGAGAAATTAAAAGTGGACCCAACCCTAAAATAAGGAAAGTGGGCCAAGTGACCTAGAAGATGTTTTTAAGGAAGCTACTTGGAGAGTATAAATAAGAGGCAAGGATCTCTCATTTGAATCACACTTGAGGATATTGAATATCTATATGTTTCTGAGGTAACCAAGGATATCTAAACTAGAATTTTGAGTGAAGGTGAAGAAAAGAAGACCAAAATGCAAGGAAAGATAAATTCTTTTGATGGTGCTTTCTAAGGTATGTTATTTACAGGTCATCTCACCATTTTCGCTATAATTTTTTTTATATGATTCAGATAGTGAAATTGCTATGAAAGTGAGAAAACATATCCAAGTATCTTTGGAAAAAAATTCATCTTGTGTGTCGTTATATTTTGGGAGTTACACTCCATGGAAAATAGGGTTTTTGGCTAGTCCTGAAACTAGTCAAAATCAGGTGTTTCGGGTAAAAATGTCATAACTTCTTCATAACAGATCCAAATTCAGTGAGAACAAATGTGTTGGTTAGGGTACAGTCTATAGTATTCTATCAAACATTTTCGGATCATTTCATCAAATAGTTTGTGCAGGGAATTCTCTACAATGTCGCTCTCTAGAATAAGCCATAATTCAACAAGGTATGCCATTTTCTCTATAACTCCTTTTCTGAGAGGTTCCAAGTAGTGAAACTTGGAGGAATTTCATTAAAAATGCTGAAGAAAATTGTGTATCAGTTTCATATATTTATAAATTACAGGTTCAAAGCTATGATTACTTCAATTTAGGGTTGTTGACTAATCCAAAACTAGGCATGTGAGACTAAAGAAAAGTTTGATGAAAATGCTAGTCTCTTGTTTTTAAAGTTAAGGAAGGTTTGCAAGAATGTGATCATATACATCGGGTCTATTACAGAGCTACAAATCATAATTTGATGATGAAATTGATGAGATATTTTGGTTGTGGTACATGTTGAGTACATGGTTGAGACAAGTAGTTGATGAGTTGGCACACATACATGAGGTGTATAGTTGATGATGTTGGTACATATTGATGAGTCATAGTTGATGAGTAGTTGACACATGATTGGTACATAATTGTTACATGGTTGGATGCACTTGTTTATGGTACATGTTGATTACAGGTTGCTGCATGGTTGATGCACTTGTTTATGGTATAGGTTGATTACATGTTGATGCATGGTTGATGCATGGTTTGGATTTATTGGTACAGGTTTACAACAATATATCTTACAGTGATAGTGTGACAGTGGTTCCATCATTCTACTTCTACTTCAAGGTGGCAGGATGGGGCAAGGACAGGTGGTTGTAGCCGAAGAACATTGGGGGTTGTAGCCAGAGAATTGGGGAGTTGAAGCTTCCCTTAGGTTGTAGCCTGAGAAACTAGGGGGTTGGAGCCTACTTCCAATTGCAGCTGGAAAACAAAGGAAGTTGGTGCTTCCAATGAATGTAATTCTTCAAGACATATAAGAAAAAACATTCTGTGGTTTTCTCTCGATTTGGGTTTCCACGTAAAACACTGGTGTACTGTGTATGTGTGTGATTGTTTATTTCTTACTGCTCATTATTGGATAATAATTCTACATTGATATAACATTTGAAGAAAAAGGATTATAATTACGCTATTACTAATTCACCTCCCCTCTCAGTAATCCAACATAATTCAACATTGGGCAGAAGAAAAATCTGGTAGTCAGAGCTTTAGACTATCAATTGATTGCATGACACTTATACAAGATGGGCACAGACAACATTTTGAGAATATGTGTACTAGAACATGAGAGGCCTAGGACTGTAGAAGAGGATCATGAGGGGATAGCTGGAGGAAATTATGTAGGAAAATATACCGCATAGAAGGTATTGCACGCAGGACTATGGTGGCTGACCATCCACAAAGATGCAAAGGACTACTTCCATAAATGTGATGTATGTCAGAGGGTTGGAAAAAACAATAGATGGGACAAGATGCCCTTGAGACCACAAATAACCTTGCAAGTATTAGAAAAATGGGAAATATATTTTGTGGGACCAATTAATCCACCAACAAAGAGGTCAGGATCAAGGTATATCATTACTGTGATAAAGTACTTAACAAGATGGGAAGAAGCAACATCAGTAAAATATTGCAGCTCATAGACACCAACACACTTCCTATTTGAGAAAGTGATCACTAGATTTGGATGACCAAGGATTTTGATGAGTGAACAAGGCACTCACTTCATCAATAGTACCATCAAGTCTATAACCGAGGAGTTTGAAGTCTATCGTCAAAATAGTACACCATATCACCCTCAAGAAAATGGAATAGTGGAAGCCTTTAATAAGATCCTAGAGATTTCTTTGACAAAAGTATGCAATGTCAGTAGGGATGATTGGGATCTGAAGATACCAACAGTATTATGGGCATATAGAACTACATGCCAAAATTTCATAGGACAAACACCATTCAGGTTGGTATGTGGGAAAGAAGCAGTGGTGCCAGTAGAATTTTTCGTACCTAGCCTGCATGTAGCAACAATCACCAACATGACAGAACGATGCATAGTGCAAGAAAGGCTAAGTCAACTGATGGAGATGGAAGAAGATAGGATTTTAGAAGAATTTCACCAAGAAGTACAGAAAGAAAGGGACAAAACTTGGCATGACAGACATATTCAAAGGAAGAGTTTTAAGGAAGGAGACCCAGTCTTGGTGTATGACAGTAAATTTCTTCAGCAGCCGGGAAAATTCAGAATGCATTGGTTGGGACCATATGAAGTAAAGACTGTCACAGATGGGGGCACCATATAGTTGAAATATGAGGAGGTACAAAAGTCAAAGGAAGGATCAATGGGAGTCGACTGAATTTGTATAGGGACAATCTACCTCCTAGTAATTAGGAAGTTACTGCGCATTAAAAAAAGAAAAGAAAAAAAAGGATGAAAATAAGAACAATTCAACACATATGGAGGGCCTCGACAGAATAGGAATGGGAACACAGAATAGGGAACTGGAAGAAAAGACAATGATTGAAAACATTGCGCATAGAAGAGTAGTCAACGGGTAAAAAGGTACAATGCGCAAGAAACACAACAAAAAGTGAAAAATGACAAAGAACCAGACGAAACACACGGAGTAGAACTCGGGTGCCACAAATCAGAAAAAATGAGATGCCCACAGTGGTGGATGTGGAATAAATACACACACTGAAGTATGATAAGATCACATTGCATGTGGAAGAGGAGCAAGAACTTGCATAGGATCCTGAGCAACCAGAATAGGATGCTAAACTGATGGAATCCGACGCATCCAGGGTAAAAGGGTCGCAACAAGAAGAACCAACCATGGGTTCCACGCAATAGGGCCTAGAGTCTGAACCAAATCATGAAACAGAGAAAGAGGCCATACCAGAGGGTGGGGTATCATCCCCACAAGGGAAGAAGAAGGCGCGAGCAGAGAGTAGTGCACAGGGTGTACAACACGTCTAGGTGGAATTGGATATAGTGATGCCAAAAATCCCCAAGGGAGTGAAGACCAAAGATAACATGGTAGGAGGAGTCAAGGGCCATAGATATTATGACCATGATGTCTATAACACCATAAATTTCCCATATTTGGCAATACATAGCTACCTAGAGAGCAGAGGAGAAGGCCCATGGCGTGCCACTATTGGATCCTACACAGTGGATCTTGGGAATGTACAACAACGACATCATGAACTTGTTAGACATACCACACTTCGGGAGTGGGAAACCCATAAATGGATGTGTCAAATTTTTTTTAGCAAGGGTGCACAGAGGAATCTTATGGATGGATATGCCAGTGTCGATCAATGTCGACCTCATCGTAGAGATTACAGGGCTACCCACAGATGGGGAAAAACTAGAACAATACCTCGAAGAAAAAACTAAGCTGAAAACCATTTTAGATGAGATCAAAGCGAAGTATGGTGCAGAAAGGAGTAACAAAGGTATCGGGATGAACAACATCAACGATCCTACGACATGATTTGCAAGAAGATTGCTAGGTTGCAAACTAATTTGCAAGTGCCGAAAATAAGAAGTGCCCACATGAGTAGTAGCATTTGCGACACAGTGCGCAAAGGGGAGCTTGATGAGCTGGGCCCATTAGCTACTAAACTCATTCCTTGAAGACTGTACTGATGCACAAGACTGGGGCTCTGAGTTCCACTATTCGTGTTTACTCATCCTCATTGCACTGGTGGGGTGGAAGGAACCTACATACACTATGCTCTTTCCGAGGATAGGAAAATGTGGCGCAGTATGTTACATGTCATTTTGAAGCACACTAGATCCCAGGGAAAATAAATTCAACAACGATATGTTTTCTCAGTACTTAGCGAAGATCCATAACAACTTGGAGGATACATAGAGGATCTCCCAAAAAATTGTCAAGGAGTTTG
This sequence comes from Picea engelmannii, assembly GCA_009831015.1. Taxonomy (NCBI): domain Eukaryota; kingdom Viridiplantae; phylum Streptophyta; class Pinopsida; order Pinales; family Pinaceae; genus Picea; species Picea engelmannii. The sequence goes on from ML796461.1 coordinate 108,165, forward strand.
GACAGATAATTAACTTCCAGGCATCGTGCCACAACATGTGGGTGCAAGCAAAGAAGGATCCAACTAAGGAGTGTTTGCAGTTGAAATACTGCATGATGATGCATGAGATCCATATGGAGGTCCATGAATGGCCCAAGGAGTGGAGAGTGCCAACAATCCCAAAGACAGTGCTAGGGGCACAAACAAGGACACAAGACAGAATAATCCCTACACAACGGACATGCACAAATGGAACAAGCAAGAAAAGGAATGACGCATAGGTCTAAAAAGGGGGAAGTGCTCCCACACATAAGAAAATTAGGAAAAAGAAAAAGTCACAGCATTGTGCTACACAAGGACGATTACAAGTAGTGCAGGCACCAGGAGGAGTGACAGAACATGTGTGCACAGAAGAAGTGTAGATGGAGGCACATGAAATAGATATGGAAACAAAAGTAGGGCGGGATAGAGCCATAGATACACAAATGCTAGAAACATCTGAGCCATCAAATGCCCAAAAGAAGAGAGAAGCAGAGCAAGCAAGTGGCTCCAGGAAAAAGGAAAAGGCCCAAAAGAAACAAATGGAAACATCACTAACAACAGATGATGTTGAGCTAATAGCTACGAAAATAGAAGAACAATTGTCATAAGTATGGGAAAATATAGAGAATCACTGGGATTCAATTATGGAACAAGTACATGAGGTAAAAAATGCGATGGAGAAGTTGAGGATGATGGCAGAACAACAACAAAAGGAAAGAGAAGGAAAACCTGTCAGAGAGACAGTACAAATCATGGCACAGGGAAGTGCTAACTTTATCATAACACCAGATACGTTGTTCATCGAAGAAGAAACAACGTAGAAGCCCGTTAAGGATACAGATACGTTGGAGTTGGCATTTCACAAGATTCCAACAAAGGCACTATATAAGTTATAGGTTAGCGTTGCACAAGAGATTCAGTCTAGAGAAAGGTCTGATGCGACAAATCTAAAAATAATGCAATAAGAAAATATGGTACTGAAGGAATCCACCAGCAACAAAGGGTAGAATAAAGAGATAGAGAAACAAAAAGTGGACAAGATGGAGACCCAAATAGAGGCAATCTTTCAAGCTATCTCAGATGACATAGTATCATAGGAAGCATCTTCGGAGAAGAAGATAAAAAATATAGCGCAAAATCTACAACAATATAAAGAGAAGATCAAGGAACTGGAGGAGTGCACAATACCTACGACTCCCCCAACAGTCCAAGCACAAAGAGAGCAAGATGTGACAACCATTGTAGAAAAAATCATTGGAGAAGAGCAACCAACTATGGACCCAATTATTAGAATATTGGAGCCTACAAGAGATGCAAGGAAAGGAAGATAAATTGCATGCAACCATGGAATATGTCAAGCAACGACAGAGGACAATGTCACTTATAGAGAATATTAAGAAGACCATAGAAATGAAAAACCTCCAGGAAGAAGAAAAAGCTATACATGCACAAAAAATCGAACGACAGGCTCAGTTGGAGCCCCTACAGGAAAATGCAGAACAATTGGTCGTGCAAATCGACGCAACGAAAGCATGCCTTGAACATATAGGCTTGGAGGGGGTGAGATATTAAGACCGCCAGTCACTGCGTAGGTGGTTTAATCCATGACAACAAAGAGCATCTAGGCTCAGGAGCAGTACTAACAGATAATAGATAGGTACGAAGCACTAGCACAAGAAGTGGAAGATACGGGAGTTAGGTAGTGACTCAAGATGAGTCACTATGTCAGTGTTGTGGGCCTGTTGGGCACAAGCCCAATTTGGGATAAAATCATGACGTAGGAGAAATACAACTGGCAAGAAAAGCAACACGTGTAAGGTGGATGTGCATGCAGGAAAAGAAACACATGCAAGATAGATGTGCATGCATAAGATGAAATCATGCGAGGTGTGTATGAAAGAATACCTAGCCATGTTAGGGTTAGGTTTTTGGTAAGAGAATGTAATGGTTGGTAAGACAAAAACATGTATAAGTAGGTACCTAGGAGGTTTAGGGGGGGTTCAGAGTTGGTTGGATGCTAGTGTGTTCGAACATTGTTAGTAGTTGTTGTTGCTTAATGAGACTATAATTCTGATCTAATTTTGTAAGTTGTTGAGCTGAGGAGAGGGATGGGGTTAGATATTGAGGGTTAGATTGCAGGATGAGGAGCCTTGTGCAATATATTTCACCTCATTGTAAGATCTCGACCTGTTTTGATGGAGGATTGTAATGTGCAAGGCGCTGTAGTTTTGGAACCATAATAATAAGAGAGCAGAGCAACCAAATCTTTGTGGACGTAGCCCAGGAGGGGTGAACCATGGTAGATCATGTGTTATGTAATTGAATTTTATGTATCTCTTTTGTTTTTGAGGATTAAATGATTAGATGTATGTATGAATGACTTAGTGGGTCTGATATTTTACATGCATGAGTAAGAATGACAGATTAATCAAGATAAGTTGAATGTTAGATTAAATAAATGAAGATAATAGATTTAACCGCAGATCCCCACTCATTTCCTAGGCTGCAAGCACATGAGCGTTGCAACCACCAATAGAACTATCTCGGGTGAGACTGCGCAGTGCAACCATTGTACTGCATTGCCTTCTGGTTCACCAGAGGGGTCGATAGATTTAAAGGGGTTTTGTTGGAAACTAAGAGGACATGAACCTGGGTCAACTCAAAAAGGGGAACACGAAGGAAGTGTAACCAACATTTCACATTCGTTATACTAACAATAATTTATATCATATGTGTTATATATACACATTGTTGTTTTATCTTTTTACATTGTGTGATATCTTGGACAGTATTCGTTAAAGGATTTGGAGAAAGCTACAAGGGAGAAACATTGAGAAGACATCCGAGGAGAATCTAACATTTCAAAGGTTAGTTATTTTTTAAATTATTACCATTTACCAACGCAACAATTATAAGATTATCTTTGAATCACACAATATTTTTTCATGCGAAAATTAAAAAACCTTAAATTTGTTTAGATGTTTTCTAATTTTTTCTAAAACATACCTAACATTTTTAAAAAATTGAGACTTTTTTCAAAAACTTTTAACAAAATCCTTAATATTTTTTGAAAATAAAAAAGGAAAAAAAGTCAAATTTAGGTATAGTTTTGTAAAATAATTTATCTTTTTTATTGTTTTTTGCTTAATTTTTTTTAGTTTTGGACCATGGTTGTTACTAGGCAATGTTCGGGGCTTTGTCGTTGTTACGAAGAAATTATCTCTATGGCAAGGGGTAAACCACAATAGACGGAAATGACTGCATTAATCAACTCTAATCCCAGGTATTCCATATAAACAAATATGCTAACAAGACAAGATAAGGAGCCCACCTCATCTAGACGTTCGATGAATTCCAACGTTGAGCACTTGACTAAAAGAAATACACCTGCAACTTGTCCTCAACAACCAAGAAACGAAAGTGTATGGTGATAATATATAAAGTTAGCACATTCAATAGCATAAACCATCAACATTCATAACAAATACGCCCATGGAATAACAATTCAAATATTTGCAAGATATTAATTGGACGAGAAAAGAGTATTTCTATTAAAATGTAATCAACATAAGTGAATGAATTATAAACTTTCGTGATGGCATGGTTTAGAACCAAGAAACTAAGTCCCTTCCAGCTGGGCCTCCACCACTTCAATCCTCCACCAAAGGCAAGCTCATGTAAGAGAGACAATGAGGTTCTCAATCAAGTAGGGAAGAGCTTGGGGGCATACACCCATTTTTCCCTCTAAATCCCCCCCCCAAAAAAAAAATTTCCCCAAAATTTCCCACCCCAAAATATTCCCTCCAGAATTTCCCCCTCAAATTTTTCCCTCCAAAATTCCTCGCATTTTTTTTTCGTTTATTTTCCCTTAAATATTAAAAATAACTTTTACTCTTTTATTTTGTTATTTACATGTTAAATTAAATATTTATCATGTTTATTTATTTATCCCACATTTATTAAACATATTGATGATCCATATAATTTTAGGTATATATGTAGACAATATACCTAATTTTTATTTATCCCATGTTGGGCGCAGGCCCAGTTTGGAAGAAAAGCACGACGTAGGAGAAATATAGCTGGCAGGAAAAGAAGCATCTGTAAGGTGGACGCACATGCAAGAAAAGAAGCACGTGCAAGACAAATGCACATGTAGGAGTGGAAAGCATGCGAGGCGTGCATGCAAGAAGACCTATCCCTGTTAGGGTTAGGGTTTTGGTAAGAGAATGTAATGGCTGGTAAACCAAAAACATATATAAGTAGGTACCTAGGAGGTCTGGAGGGGGGATTCGGAGTTGGTTGGATGCTAGTGTGTTTGAACATTGTTAGAAGTTGTTGTTGCTTAATGCAACTATAATTTTGATCTAATTTTGTAAGCTGTTGAGTTGAGGAGAGGGATGGGGGTAGATCTTCAGGGTTAAATCGCAGGTTGAGAAGCTTCGTGCGATCTAGTTCACCTCATTGTAAGGTCTCGACCTATTTTGATGGAGGCTTGTAATGCACATGACGATGTAGTTTCAGAACCATAATAATAAGAGAGTAGAGAAGCCAAATCTTTGTGGACGTATCCCAATAGGGGTGAGCCACAATAGATCATGTGTTACGTGATTGAATGTTATTTATCTCTTTTGTTGTTGAGGATTAGATGATTAGATGGATGTATGAATGACTTAGTGGGTTTGATATTTTACATGCATGATTAAGAATGACAGATTAATCAAGATAAGATGAATGTTTGATTAAATAAATGAAGATAATAGAGTTAACCACAGATCCCCACTCATTTCCCAGGTTGCAAGCACCTGAGAGTTGCAGCTACCAATAGAACTATCTTGGGTGAGACTGCATAGTGAAACCACTGTAATGCGTTTCCTTCTGGTTTACCAGAGGTGCCGATAGATTTAAAGGGGTTTGCTGGAAACTAAGAGGACTTGAACCTGGATTGACCTAAAAAGGGGAACATGAAGGAAGTGTAACCAACAAATGGTTCCATTTCCGGTTGGAAAAAAAATGGATTGAGTGAATGAGATATGTTGAAGAATCACGAGAAGAATGCCATATCTGACGACAAAATGTTGAAAGAATGAGAAAATAAAAGGGGATGTTGAGACCATGCAATACAACAAAGGTAGAGATAGAGAGCTGGTTGAAAACAAATGAGTTGGAATTTGCAGAGAAATATAACAAAAACTTGAAGTTAACACCGCGCAGATATTTGGACAAGTACGCATTCAACGACTTGCATGAAGTATTTTTCTATGATTTCCCGCATGTGTTACATGAGTGGATATTTAGGTTGAAAGAAAACCACTCTACAAATTAGATCAGAAAGATAGAGTGGAATTCTGTGGAGATCATGCAGTTATAACAAGTTGATAATAAATTTATGCGTGCAGTAGATTTCTGGTTAGACAACATTGTTGTAGGATTTATCACAAAATTTGTAGTAGATACTGCAAAGTCTTATAACGCCACAGAGCAAGAATTCTCGAAGGGACCTTGAGGTAGGTATATCAGATCAATGTACACTTCCATTAAGATGTTACTATATAACAAAGGTGTAATGACAATGGCCACATAGAACTAAACTTCCCTGCATGCATGGGGGAAGGGGGGAAGCACTGACAAGAGACGAAGAAGTGGAGGAAGATATGGATAAAGGAAAGAAGGAGGATTCCTTGGATCCAATCACAATGGAGGAAGACTAGATCAAGCAGATCATGGTGACAACTGGAAGAATGAGCAATGGAGTACCCTAACAATACAAGATGAACAATAAGAAGAGAGCCATAGCCACGAGGGAAGGCTTGGAAAGTGATGAAGAAGAGGTAGAGGATCTCTGGGTTGTTGATAATATTGAGGAAATATTGAGCACGAACAAAAGGAAACACTCCTATCTATATCAGTGTCAGTGTCAAACCCATAAATCCATGTGTGACTAATACACCAATAATAACACCACCATTTAGACAACTAATTTTCAGGGGAAGAAAGACATCAGGGAGTACAGTTAGTCAAGGAGAAACAATTGGAGGAGCCAGTTCAAGAAGTGGTAGTCAAGTATCTACACCGTGCGGAGGTAGTAGTTCATCAGTCATGATGGAAGGACATGATCCCATCATCAAGTTACCAGATTTCAAGGGAGAGGCATCTGAAGACCCTGAGAAACATTTGTTCATATGTGAGAAGATCTGGAAAGAAAAACATATCATAGATGAGGATACAAAACTTTCACAACTCGCTATTATGCTAAGATATCACACACTAGAATGGTATATGAGCTTAGTTGTAAACAACCCACCAGGAACAACAAGGATGATTGCATATATCAAGAAGTTGCTGATATATGAATTCCAAAAGCCTAGCTCAGAGAATTAATACATGAACGAGATGATAGAGATCAGACATAAACCAGGAGAATCTATCTGGGAGATAGACCATAGATTCAAACTATTGAAGGGAAAGCTAAAGTATGTCATGAAAGATATGTAGCATAAGCATCTGTTTGTGAATTCACTGCTCCCACACTTGAAATACCCTTTGAGATGGAAGGAGTTTCAAACTTAGGCAGAGGCTCTGCAAGCAACCTTACAACTAGAAGAGAGCCAATATTAGAAGACAAATACAACGATAGAGGAGCTTAAGGAGGACCTGAAGAATCTAACATTTCAATTAAACTAGAACAAGAGTAAGGAAAAAAGAGACATTGTTTGGTGTAGCACATGTAGGACAGAAGGACACCATAAGAATGAATGCCCAAAGTTCGCGCAGTACATGGAAACATGACTGTCAAGCCCATTGCCGGCAGGAGGACTATGGTGTGAGATTTGTAAGACACATGGGCATGATCCATATCACTGTCCAATGATGCATAAATACCATACAATGCCTAAGATTTCATATTGAAACTTTTTCAAGTAAGTAGACCACGATGACAAAGATTCCAGGACAATGGATCTGATGAGGGAAAGAAAATCAAACACCTATAGGGTGCAGGCAGAAATGATGACAGGACAAGTTGCATCATAGCTTAACCAAGTACCAACCCCATATAACACTGCACAAAAACAATATAACACTGTGCAACAACCAGATAATAATGTGCAACCATAGTATAACACCCTGCAACCATAGTATAATCCCATGAAGTATAACCAGGTGCTATAGTACAACACATCACAACATGTATGTATTTTTGCGCATCAAATCATGACACATAAGACTGTCCGACACTATTGGGAAAGATCATGGAAAAGAGAAATCAGAACAATCAATATGTTTAGTGGATTTTTTCATAAGCGATGGATGATGGAAGAAATATCAACATAGTTACATGTAGATGAGCTAATACAGGAGATGACGCAGTAAGACAAGATCCAGCACAACACCAATGGGTGAAGAAGAATGCCAAACCACCGAAGTAGTTCGATGCGTAGAATGAAAAATAGATATTCAAGCATGCCAATCAAGAATTATTGAAGCAATACATTGCATCTACATCAATGACACAACACACCCAGGATGCACCAACATACGATATGCCCTCGTCATTGGATCACACTAATGAAGAACAACCCTTAGGCCAAGTAAGTACCATAAAGGATGTTGGATTACTGAGAGGGGGGGTGAATCAGTAATAACGTAATTATAATCCTTTTTCTTCAAATGTTATATCAATGTAGAATTATTATCCAATAATGAGCAATAATAAATAAACAATCACACACATACACAATACAACAGTGTTTTATGTGGAAACCCAAATAGGGAGAAAACCACAGAATGATTTTTCTTATATGTCTTGAAGAATTACAATCATTGGAAGCACCGACTTCCTTTGTTTTCCAGCTGCAACTGGAAGGAGGCTCCAACTCCTCAAATCTCTGGCTACAACTAGAAGGAGGCTACAACCCACAATTTTCTCCAGCTACAACCAGAAGGTGGCTACAACCACTTGTCCTTTCCCCATCCTGCCACCCTGAAGTAGAAGTAGAATGATGGAACCACTGTCACACTATCATTGTGAGATATACCACTGTAAAGCTGTACCGATAAATCTGAACCATGCATCAACCATGCATCAACTTGTACCTCAATCTGTAATCAACCTGTACAACAAAAAAAGTGCACCAACCATTCACCAACCTGTAATCAACATGTACCATAAACAAGTGCATCAACCATGAACCAACCTGTAATGAACCTGTACCATAAACAAGTGCATCAACAATGCACCAACCTGTAATCAACCTGTACCATAAAAAATCGCATCCAACCATGTGCCAAGTATGTACAAATCATGTGTCAACTACTCATCAATATGTACCAACATCATCAACTATACACCTCATGTATGTGCGCCAACTCATCAACTACTTGTCTCAACCATGTACTCAACATGTACCTCAACCAAAATCCCTCATCAATTTCATCATCCA
>ML796461.1:130878-144396 GCA_009831015.1 Picea engelmannii
CATCTTGTACTTGAACATTTAAGTGGGGTAAAAGGAGGTTTCCCCCTCGAAGAGGCTTATTATCTGAAATTCTCTCTTTTTCAAGGCATTGAGTACTTTTTCTGAAGATTTTCTATGCTATATTGATATTTGGTTCTTAACAAGTTATGTGACGTTCTACATACCACTAGAAATGGCGTGACATGTACTATCCATATAGAATAGTATTATTTGAAAATATATCATAACTCATACCACTACCCTTCAAACAAACTTGGGTCCATTACCCAAACCTGGGGTCTCCAACTTCTCATGGCCATAACTCTCTAACCATGAGGAATTATGTGATGTTCCACATACCATCAGAAATGACATGACAAGAACTATACATCTAGGATATTTTCCCTGACAAATTCACTTTTGTTCATCTCATCATTCCACAATTAAGCATGGGTTCTCTTACTCCACAAAGCATTTTCCCACGAGGGCTTTCACCATAAGGGGACCACTTTGGAGTTCATCCATATTTACTTCTTATTAACCATGACAAAAAAATAATGAGTCATATTTACATCAAACACTATTGTGTCCATTACCCAAACCTTTGTGCTACGGGTCTTTCTTCAGGGGTTGACATCAATGACAACCAACCTTAATCAACAAAGGATTTTCTGAAATCCTCTATTAAACTACTAAATGATCCATTATCTGTTAAAGTGTTACAAAATATGTTAGAAATATGTAACACAGATGTAGAGGGAAAGCTAGAGCATAAAACAATCAATCATCTGCATACAAGGAGGAGGACAAACAGATAATTTAGACTGAATGCTAACATTTGAGATTTCAACATGGGGGATATCATACTGGATTTAGGCTCTGAAGTGAATGTAATACACAAGAATACATGGCAATGTATGGGAGATCCCACATTTGGATATTCACCCGTTCAAATGAAACTAGCAAATAAACACAAGGTTCTACCAATTGGGAGGCTAAAGGGTGTGACAGTAGATCTGGATGGAGTGCGTACTGAAGTCGTTCGAGGTAATATAAATAGTAGATGGCACAACACCTTATCCGACATTTCTTGGTTTGGATTGGGTGTTTGATAATTAGGCCATAATCGATCTAAAGATGAGGAAGATGATATTTGAGTCAGGAGAGTACAGATTCATTGCACCACTAGACCCATCAAAAGGAGAAAGGTTTGAGAACCCACTTTATTAGACCTAAAGGAAATCAACCAGTAATATAGAACCACCGTGTGCTAAGAATATTATGTCAACCCAACTATAGATGGAATACTTAGTTGGAGAAGCATCATATCATGCACTTTTGATTCAGATACAGGATTGTGTTGATGGGTCTTAAATCCCTTGATTCAACAGCAGGAACCAAACCCGTCACCGAGGCCCAAGTAGACTTTGCAACATTTGAGATGGAATGGTTCTCCAAATCTTGCGATCTGGCCAATTTATCGATGGGCTTTGTGTTTTCTTGTGAAGGTTCTCCCTTTAGGTAGGACCGTTCTTTTCTGTATCTTCCCTTGAGTGGGACTAGTTTGAGAGATGCAAGCCAGCATAAGCCAACTTGACAAGTAACAGTATTGAGTTTCAACTACTGGGAAGGGGCTGAGCTTGGGATAACCTGCTGCTCAAACATGCAGGCAGTGATTCTATGCCAAAGGGCCTAGTACTAATACATTAACCAAATGAACATCGAATTACTATCTGAGAAAAACTAATTAACAGAATGAAAACACATATGTAATCAAGATCACGGTAAGCAAAATAATTCATCTACCATAACATTCATCACATAAAAACACAACGATTTATCTTCATCATTAAGCAAAGAACATTAAAACATTGCACCAGATAACTTGACAACATAATTAATTGCTCTTACTCATTTACTGCATCATTCATGGAACAGTATAGGAAGTAATTCTTCTCTGACTCCAATCACATACATCTGATGAAAATAGCTTGTCTTTGGTCCAGAAGGACTTCTCAATTCATAACAGTCTCAAAATAATTATCAACAACCCAAAAATAAATAGTTCTTACAACAACCATCGACCTCTGACTAATCGTTCGCCTTTATTTATAGCATAAAATTCAACCAAAATTAATGCCTAAATAGAGTTCAGACCAAACAAAAATAGCCACGTGGCATGGTCATCCAACAGTTTCTTTAACAGTCCATCTGGTATATTTCTTGAAAAGGATGAATTCTTTCATACTCGGGCCAACTGATAAATAGATCTTCACAGGTTTGAGCCCATGGGACTTTGTGTTGTTCCATTAGGGCTACGTATACTCCTCTGATATCTACTACATGCGTTTGAAACTTTACCAAACTGGTGTTTAGTAGTTACAACATAGTTCGAGCTTTGATCAGGTATTTCACGAATAGTTGTACTCATCCTAGCTTTGCATCGGCTATATTCTCACATTCTTCAGCCCACAACAAGTCTCATTTGGTGGGTGTCTTGAACACATTACTTGAGTCGATAAATGATCGGGGACATCGCACTCGGAGAGCCCAGAAACCTTCATTGCGTCGATGATTCAGCTTCGGTGTTCTTTTTGAATCCTTTGGTGAAACCATAGGATGAGCTTTGTTCGTTAATTGGGGAGGTTTCTTTCCTGAAATTAAGACGACAGAGTTTAGCGATTTCAAAGAAATTTGTGATAAGACATAAAAAAATTGAAAACACTAATATGTACTTGTGTAGCCTGCTAGTTTCAGTCATTTGATACTTACTTGATGTCAGTCGCTCCTTCGAATGACTTGTGATGACCTGGACGAAGTCGTCGCTCCTTTGGTTAAAAGGAATTATGTCAGCGTATCATGGGGTGGAAAATCAAGTACAACATCATGAACATTTTAAATAGTCATATTAATTATTTGACCTTTGGTGCCCAAAAGAGACGTCGAATGTGAGCGTGCGTGTGTATACTCCCAAAGGGTTGGACACCATAAAAGGAAATCCGTTAAATGATTCCAGAATCTATATTATCAAGCATGTAAAACATCATTAGTTGAATAACGGAGGTTTGGGGCAAGGTCGGGAGGCTTGTACCAGAGGTTACTTGTAACTCCGTTCGACGGCATTTACATGCTCTGGATTGCATCTGCCAAACAACTATGGTGCGTCGATTCTTTAATCACCATGTCACAGGGTGCAAGTTTCTTATTGGAAAGCTCTATTTCTCTCCTCTGTTTTTCTATAAATTCGGGGAGTTCTGGGGGAAAACTTACGCTCATGCCGAGATCATATTCTCTAGAGTTATGGTATAGAAAATTTGTCTTGGTAAAGTCTTGTGTAGATGTTCCTCGTCCTCTTCAGATGCCCGAGTCGTCACACTGTTGCATAATGGGATCGCCTTCCAATAGGGGGTGGGGTTTGCGGAGTAGCCGGAGTGTCAGGTCCAAGCCCCAACGTGCATGGGATTCTTTTTTTGTTAGCTTCCCATGTTCTTGAAAGTCCAACAAGGGGTGCATGTCTTGGCATGGAGACGGTGTCAACATCTCCTACAAATCTCGGGATGAAAAAGGATATGTCTAACAGAGGTATGATGAGAATTGTGTTTCCTCAGAAGCCAAAACCGCGGGGAAGAGGGAGGCCCAAAAAGGGTACGAAAAAATGGGAGGAGGACTGCCTCCTGGCTGATCTAGGCGCACGTTCAGTTGTTGAGGAGCCCATGAGGTTTACCCACTTGTTGGTGCCAATTGGGACTACCGATAGGGAAGGCAGGAGGGGAAAAGGAGGTGAAAGAGCATCGGGTTCTCCCGACAAGAGTTCTGCTCAGTGGTTAGAATGGGATAAACTGACGATAGCCAAAATCTACCAAGAGAAAAGAGAGTTGCGACATCAGTTAGTGGTGAAAGATCAGGAGATACCGTCATTGTCGGGTCACATAGGAAGCATGGTTTGGCTGCAGAGGCGGCTTCGGGAAGCACAAGATACAATTGTGCAACTGCGTAAGGTGCAACAAATGATGGGAGAGAAGAAAACAATGAAAGGCGTAAGTAGTAACCTAGGGAAAGGCATAGTGGGTGATCTTGTGCCTTGCACTTCTCTTGAGTGATGCTTGGACAAAATCCCCTTTTTCTCTTCTGTTGTAAAGAAATTCATCTTTTTTACTACCACCAGGTCGGTTGGTCATGGTGTTGATGTGGCTTAGCTGTATGTGATGCGGACTTGGTGGGACCCCTTTAATACCAAGTATCGAGAGTATTTTGAATGTATTATGCTTTCTTATGGATGCAAAGGGGAAAATTAACTATGTTTTCTCATCATAAATCATTAGATTGCACAAATTATTAGATCTTGTAATCGTTATTGTGGCACTGTGGGTTTGTTGATATGTTTCCCTTTTGTAAAATTTTTGCTATCAATTGATGCTTACATGGCATTATTGACCCCGGATCATTAGAAACATTTAGCTATAAAAGACATTCATTGATAAATAAGGATCTTACTTGGGACCTCGCACGCGTCGAAAATACTAAAACTAGATACTACGGGTGTCGACATCGGGTGGTATTGTGAAAAGGTAAAGTTTTTCTTCGCGGGTTGACACATTATAATGTCTTCGACACCTAAAATATATCGGGGGTCGAAGGTCAGCGATGTTTCTCCTTACCTTGGCGCGGTGCTTACTATTACATCTTTCTGTCGAAACCGAATGGATCGGCCTTCGACAACATCCTTCTCGAGGCTTATTCATGGGAAAAAAATGTTTTCATGTGCCGACATCGATGAAGGTTGGCGCTCAACTATTTTGAATTCCCGAATGATTTCCTCCACCTTTCGCTATCGTCGATGCCGAATTTCTCAAGTGAGTCAGGGAAAACTTTGGGTCATTGATTTGTGTAGTCAGTCGATGAAGAAGATTGAGTGGTACCCAAAAAAGAAAATGTTCATATATTTTTTAGGGTGTGGTGAGTGCTCAAGAAATGACGATTCACTGGGCGAATGCAAAATATTTGATTCCTCTTTACTTCCTGCACACAATTTATTCATATCTACATATATTACAATATATTTATTTATTATTATTATGATTTTTTAATATTATTCAATGAAAGTATCGTTTTAGGGCTTGGCCATTTACTGGGAGGGCGTCAAGTTCCCCCCTCAGGTTTTGTAATCGATAGGTACCTGCCCCGATTCTCTTGACTACTTGGAAGGGTCCAATCCATAGGCTTTGAAACTTAGAGTGTTTTCCCTTAGGTTCGTTTTCTTTGGCCCACTTAAGCACTAAATCTCCTACCTCGAAGATCTTTTCTTTAGCCTTATGCTTATCAAACCATCGTTTCACTATCTGTTGGTAATCCATGAATTTTTTCTTAGCCTTTTCTCTCTCTTCCTCCAACATGAGTAGAGTGTCGATTCTCTGTTGCATGGATGACGAGGGTTCTTCATGGGAGTCTTGGGCTAATTGAAGAGATGGCAGATAGAGCCCGTTCGGGAGGATAGCTTCTTGCCCATAGACTAAGAATTATGGGGAATTTCCTATGGCTTCTTTGGGTGTGACCCTATCGACCCATAGGGCATTATGAAATTGATTATGCCAATTTCTCTGGTTATATGTAACCATCTTTACCAGGTTTTTATTAGTCAATTTTTCCACATCGTTTCCCTGCGGGTAGTAATTTGTAGAGTACTTGATTATAATTCCTTTATCCAGAGAAAAATCAGTCAATAGGATAGAAGAAAAGTAGGCTGCATTATCAAAGACTAGAACAGAGGGGACGCCAAACCTTGTGATCAGCTGTAGTTCTATAAATTGGATTACTACCTTTTCGTTTACATGAGTCAGAGGAACGACCTCTACCCATCTGGTGAAATAGTTGGTAGTAGTAAGAATGTATCTGTGGATTTTTGAATTACTAGGAGTGATTTATCTTATGATATCCAACTCCCACTGCTCAAAAGGCCTGGAGACAGTCACAGGTTGAAGTGGGATTGCTGCCCTTTTCTCCTTTCCGACACTTAATTGACAAGTCTTACAGTTCCTAATGTGAGCATGAGCATCTTTAAAAAAGGTGGGCCAGTAATAACCAGCTCTCAAAATATTATGGGTGGTAGTTTTCCCTGCAAAGTGTCCTTCGACGGGACCTTTATGGAGTTCCATCAGCACCTTGTCAGCGTCTTCTCGTTCGCGACATCTCAACAATACCCCATCATAGTTGATCTGGAAGAGTACCAAATTTGTAAGATGATACTGTGCAGATTTCAATCTTAGGGCTCTCCTTTCCTTAGGGTTGAGGTTCTTGGGACAAGCCCTGTGATGAAAAAGATAAGTCAAATCCTTGTACCAAGAGTCTTGTCTTGGGGAGATGTATGCTACTTCGTTGCACCATAGTGCCATTTCGTTTTCCCACCCGGAATCTCCATTTGCTTGATCCCAGGCTTCGACTGCGAGCTTACACAAACCTTTTCCTTTTACCATCTTGGTAGGTTTTATATCTAGATCAAATTCCTGGACTACTTCCATCCAGTTCCCCCTTCTTTCCCCCATTTCTTGTTAGGTAAACAGGGATCAGACCGCAGGGTGCGACACAATCACCTTAGTGTGATTTTTGAGAATATAGGACTTGAAATGCTTTACTGCCTTATAGACTGCATAGGCCTGTTTATCAATGGAAGGATATTTGAGCTCATATCCTTGAATATTATTACTCATAAAGGACATTGGGGCTTCATTGTTGTCATCATCTTTCTAGGTCAAAATCGTTGCTAGCGATTGGTCGGAGGAAAAAGCATAAAGGGAAAACTCTCTATTAAAATCAGGACTTTGCAACACCAGAGCTCGGGATATGGAAGCTTTGATATTGTTGAAAGCGTCTTTTCACTCACCATCCCACTTGAAATTGGCATCCTTGCGAATCATCTTTTGTAAGGGTTTGATAATTTCGGCAAAATCAGGGGTGAATTTCCTCACAAAGTTGATTTTCCCGAAAAAGGACTGCATGGCTTTCTTGTCACGGGGTAGCAGGAGTCGAGCTATGGCCTTAATTCATTCTGGATCTATGTGGATACCTGCTTGAGATATAATATGACCTAAAAACTTACCTTCCTCGACACCGAAGATGGTTTTCTTAGGATTTAGTGATGTACCGTATTTTCGGCACCTTTCGGAAATCTGAGTTAAGTGTTGGATGTGTTCTTCCCTATTATTAGAATAAACTGTTATGTCATCTAAATATACTACCACACACCTATTTATAAGTCCCTGAAAGTCCATGTCCATGGCCCTTTGGAAGGTTTCTCCTGCGTTGATTATCCCAAAGGGCATACATTTATAAGCGAAGGTTCCCCATTTGGTTCGAAAAATGGTTTTCAAACGGTCTTCCTTTGAAACCAACACTTGGTTGTAGCCTGAGAAACCGTCTAGTAGAGAGAATATCTCTGAGCCTGAAACGGTTTGCAAGAGTTGCTCCATCGGTGGGACTGGATAATTGTCCTTTTTGGAAGCTCTGTTGAGGTTCCGGAAATCTAAGCAAAGTTGTATTTCTCCTGATTTTTTCCGTACCGGGACAAGATTTGCCACCCAGGCAGAATGCCTAACCTGGAAAATTATCTTCACATCTAGAAGCTTCCTCAATTCCTGATACATGAGGGGTTCCAGGGATGGGTGATATTTTCGAAGCTTTTGCTGGAAAGGTTTCATTTTGGGTTTCAATGGGATGGTATGTTGAATAATACAAGTGTCGTACGTTTTCAAATCCTTATAGGACCATGTGAAAACATCCTTGTATTTATTGAATAATTTGAGGTAGGATTTCCTCTCTTCCTTAGACATAGTTCTCTCAAGATTAACATTCTTCGGGTTCTCTGGAGTCCCAAGATTCACAATTTCATGGAGGGGGAAAAAGCTACCAGTATTCATGTTTTTGGGTCCTTTAAAATGGTCCTTTATATCAAACAGATTCTCTAGATTACCTATCCCCTTTGGGATTGTGTGAGCCTTTAACTTTCTGACATCTTGTCCTATTTGGGGATTAGTTTCAGTTTTTTTCTCTCAGAACTCTTCATCATCTATGGATAGGTCTTTGAAATTGTCTTGGTTGGTCAAGACGTTTATGATTTTCTCATCACCTTCAAAGACTTTCCAATTAGAAATATTGTTTGGCACCGATGGTTTGTAGAGCTGCTCTACAAATCGTTGGTGCCAACAGGATGGAACTTGTTTAAGATGGTCATAAATTTTGATTGAAATCTTTGACCCTTTCTTTTGGGGTCATGGTGGCTGCGGACAACTCAGCCATCAGGGCTCTTGTAGTAGTTTCTTCCGCAATTTTTTCTAGAAAATCCTTTTGGAATTTAGTCCAGCTAGTTATAGATCCTACTAGCAAATTAAAATACCACATGGAAGAGGAGTTTTCAAACATGTAGGGAAAAAGTCTACATACTACATCTTCATGTTGAATGTTCATAAGTCTGATCACAAGTATGCGTTTATTGATGTGATCTTCAGGCAAGCCTGAATTTTCAGGGTCGTACTTGGGGAGAATCTTTTTCGGGTGCTAGGGAAGATTATGTACTCATCTAGGGATGGCCACGGTGTCTCCAACCAACCAAGGCTGGTTGTCTTGAAGTGGAACTTCTCTTTCCTCCTCACAATCATTGTTCCCTTCCATATCTTTGGAGTTGGAGTCAATATCTTCTTCTTCCTAAAAGTCGTCAAGTTCGGGGATGTCACCAGCTGGCGTCTCACGTATGAGATCAAGAGGTTCTTGGATTTCGGTGATCACAAAATCTATTAGTCTTCGATGGAGTGCACAAAAACTTCATCGGGAGTGCTAACCACCAGTCTGCTTTATTGTTTTCTCTGAGGGAGGATGGGAGTGAAGGGAAACACGCCAATTTGTCGGGCATAGGATCTGGTGATTCTCCTGAATTGATTCACTTCCTCATGAGGGAGGGCGTAGGGTATTTCAGGGTGAAAAGGTTCTTCCTCAGACTTGGGTGAGTTGCCCGTTTCAGGAGTACTCAGTAAGCGTGGGTTGTCTGTTGGATGACCAGCCATGCATGTGGACCGTTATTAATCGATAGGCTATTCAAAATGTTATATAAGTTATATATTCAACCATTCATTCTCGGGCCATCCTTCTAGCGCCAATTCTATTGATGGGTCTTAAATCCCTTGATTCAACAGCATGAACCAAACCTGCCATCGAGGCCCAATTAGACTCTGCAACGTTTGAGATGGAATGGTTCTCCAGATCTTGCAATCTGGCCAATTTATCAATGGGCTTTGTGTCTTCTTGTGAAGGTTCTCCCTTTAGGTAGGACCATTCTTTTTTTGTATTTTCTCTTGAGTGGGACTAGTTTGAGAGATGCAAGCTGACATAAGCCAACTTGACAAGTAACAGGATTGAGTTTCAACTACTGGGAAGGGGTTGAGCTTG
This sequence comes from Picea engelmannii, assembly GCA_009831015.1. Lineage (NCBI taxonomy): Eukaryota > Viridiplantae > Streptophyta > Pinopsida > Pinales > Pinaceae > Picea > Picea engelmannii. The sequence continues at coordinate 140,290 of ML796461.1, forward strand.
GGATAACCCGCTTCTCAAACATGCAGGCAGTGATTCTATGCCAAAGGGCCTAGTACTAATACATTAACCAAATGAACATCGAATTAATGTCTGAGAAAAACTAATTAACAGAATGAAAACACATATGTAATCAAGATCATGGCAAGCAAAATAATTCATCTACCATAACATTAATCACATAACAACACAACGATTTATCTTCATCATTAAGAAAATAACATTAAAGCATTGCACCAGATAACTTGACAACATAATCAATTTCTCTTACTCATTTACTGCATCATTCATGGAATAGGATAGGAAGTAATTCTTCTCCTACTCCAATCACATACATCTAATGAAAATAACTTGTCGTTGGTCTAGAAGGACTTCTCAATTCATAGCAGTCTCAAAATAATTATCAACAACCCAAAAATAAATAGTTCTTACAACAACCATCGACCTCTGACTAATCGGTCGATGCCTTTATTTATAGCATAAAATTCAACCGAAATTAATGGCTAAATACAGTTTGGACCAAACAAAAATCTCCACATGGCGTGGTCATCCAACAATTTCTTTAACATCCCATCTGGGATATTTCTTGAAAAGGATGACTTCTTTCATACTTGGGCCAACTGATAAATAGATCTTCATATGTTTGATCCCACGGGACTCTGTGTTGTTCCATTAGGGCTACATATACTCCTCTGATATCTAATGCATGTGTTCAAAACTTTACCAAACTGGCGTTTAGTAGTTACAACATAGTCCAAGATTTGATCGGGTATTTCACGAACAATTGTACTCGTCCTAGCTTCGCATCAGCTATCTTCGCACATTCTTCATCCCACAACAAGTCTCGTTTGGTGGGTGTCTTGAACATGTTACTTGACTCGATAACTGATCGAGGACACCACACTCAAAGAGCCCACAGACCTTTATTGTGTCGATGATTCAACTTCAGTGTTCTTTTTGAATCCTTTTGTGAAACCATAGGATAAAATTTGTTTTGTAATCGGGGAGGTTTCTTTCCTGCAATTAAGACGATGGAGTTTAGCGATTTGAAAGAAATTTGTGATAAGATGTAAATAAATTGAAAAGACTAATATGTACCTATGTAGCCCACTAGTTTCAGTCATTTGATACTTACTTGATCTTAGTCGCTCCTTCGAATGACTTGTGATGACCTGTTCAAAGGCATCACTCCTTTGGTTAAAAGGAATTATGTCATCATATCATGGGGTGGAAAATCAAGTACAACATCATGAACGTTTTAAATAGTCATATTAATTATTCGACCTTTGGTGCCCAAAAGAGATGTCGAAGGTGAGCGTGTGCATGTATACTCCCAAAAGGTCAGACGCCATAAAAGGAAATCCGTTAAATGATTCCAGAATATGTATTATTAAGCGTGTAAAACATCATTAGTTGAATAACAAAGGTCTAGGGCAAGGTCGGGAGGATCGTACTGAACATTACCTATAACTTTGTTTGGCGGCGTTTACATGCTCTGGATTGCATTCGTCGAACAACTGTGGTGCGTCAAGTCTTTAATCACCATGTTGCAGGGCATGGGTGTCTTATTGGTATGCTCTGTTTCGCTCCTCTATTTTTCTATAAATTCAAGGAGTTTAGGGGGAAAACTTACGCTCATGCCGAGCTCATATTATCTGGAGTTATGGTATAGTGAATTCATCTTGGCGAAGTCCTGTGTAGATGTTCCCCGTCCTCTACGGACGCCAGAGTCGTCACATTGTTGCATAATGGGATCCCTGTCCAACAGGGGGCGGGGTCTGCAGAGTATCCGGAGTGCCAGGTCTAAGCCCCAACATGCCTGGGATTCATTTTTTGTTAGCCTCTCATGTTCTTGAAAGTCCAACAAGGGGTGTAGGCTTGGCATGGAGATGGTGTCTACATCTCCTATGAAGCTCAAGATGAAAAAGGATATGTCTAACAGAGGTATGACGGGAACCGTGTTTCCTTAGGAGCCGAAACAACAGGGAAGAGGGAGGCCCAAAATGGGTAAGAAAAAAGGGGAGGAGGACTGCCTCCCGGCTGAGCTAGGTGTAGGTTCAATCGTTGAGGATCCTATGAGGTTTACCCATTGGTCAGTGCTAGTTGGGACTACTGGTAGGGAAGGCAGGAGGGGAAAAGGAGGTGAAAGAGCATCGGGTTCTCCCAACGAGAGTTCTTCTCGACTGTTAGAATGGGATAAACTTACAATAACTGAACTCTACCAAGAGAACATAGAGCTATGACGTCAGTTAGCAGCGAAATATCAAGAGATACTATCATTGCCGGGTCGAATAAGAAGCACGGTTTGGCTGCAGAGGCGGCATCGAGAATCACAAGATACAATTGTGCAACTGTGCGAGGTGCAGCAAATGGCAGGAGAGAAGAAAACAGTGCAAGGTATAAGTAGTAACCCAGGGAAAGGCATAGTTGGTGATCTTGTGCCTTTCACTTCTCCTAAGTGATGCTTGGACAAAATCCCCTTTTTCTCTTCTGTTGTAAAGAAATTCATCTTTTTTACTTCCACTGGGCCGGTTGGTCGTGGTGTTGATGTGGCTTAGCTGTATGTGATGCAGACTTGGTGGGACCCATTTAATACTAAGTATTGGGAGTATTTTGAATGTATTGTGCTTTCTTATGGATGCAAAGGGGAAAACTAACGGTGTTTTCTCATCATAAATCATTAGATTGCACAAATTATTAGATCTTGTAATCGTTATTGTGGCACTGTGGGTTTGTTGATATGTTTCCCTTTTGTAAAATTTACAGTATCAATTGATGCTTACATGGCATTATTGACCCATGATCATTAGAAACATTTAGCTATAAAGGCATTCATTGATAAATAAGGATCTTACTTAGGACCTCTCTCTCATCGAAAATACTAAAACTAGATACTACGGGTGCTGACATCGGGTGCTATTGGGAAAAGGTAAATTTTTTCTTCACGGGTTGACACATTATAATGTCTTCAATGCCTAAAATATATTGGGGGTTGGAGGTCGGCAATGTTTCTCCTTACTTTGGTGCGGTGCTTACTTTTACATATTTCTGCCGAAACCGAATGGATCAACCTTCAACAACATCCTTCTCAAGATTTATTCATGGGAAAGAAATGTTTTCATCGACCGATGCTAATGAAGGTCGGTGCTCGGCTATTTTTACTTCTTGAACTATTTCTACCACCTTTCGCTATCACCAATGCCTAATTTCTCAAGTGAGTCAGGGAAAACTCTGGGTCACCAATTCGTACAGTCAATCGATGAAGAAGATTGAGTGGTACCCAAAAAAGAAAATGTTCATAGAGTTTTTAGGGTGTGTTGAGTGCTCAACATGTTGGAGAATTGGCAACATATATTACATGAAGTGTCCACAAGAAGGTGTGCAAGACTAGATCGCGCAGTAAGATGGGTAGGTATAGAGATAAGATAAGCTCCTAGCTTTCATGGGGTGAATGACTTAAAAGAATTCCTAAAAAAATATGAAGATGAGGTACTAGAAAACCATAGGCTCTTAGCCCTAGACATAGAACTCAAGGAAACACCTGCAATATGGTGGGGTGCGCACAAAGAGATAGTTAAGAACTGGTACAGATGTAAATGATTACTATGCATTAGATTCGACGCAAAATATAAGAGTAGAATGATGCAGAGATATGATGGACAAGGGTCACCTTTGGAACACTTGGAGAAGTGCATAACATTATGTACGATGAAACCACCTGAGGAATGGTCTCATCACTTTATTCATACACTAGAAGGAATTCCATAAAACTAGTATGTGGACCAGGAACTGCGCAGAGGAACTGCAGAATGGACAACACTACATAATAGTTTTATAGTAACTTTCTCATTTGAGCATGAGAACCCCAACATGGATTTATCACTCAAGAAAATAAGAGGGGTGCTATTCATTCAAGAACTAGAAGTATAACATATAACAGAGTATCAACAACATAATAGAAAGACAGTGAAAGAACTATTGTTTGTTGATTAAGGTTGGTTGTCATTGATGTCAACCCTTGAAGAAAGACCCATAGCACAAAGGTTTGGGTAATGGACCCAATAGTGTTTTATGTAAATATGACTCATTATTTTTTTGTCATGGTTGATA
>ML796462.1:0-24537 GCA_009831015.1 Picea engelmannii
TTGATCATATTGAGTACACAACTATGTGCACTCTAGAAGAGTTGGAGAAACTCCAACAGAAATATATGATGCTACTTCAAAATTTAGATCAATCGAACCATGAAGAGTTTGAACAGAGAGTTCAACTAGAAGACAAAGAAAAGGAGATCAAAATATTGAAAACCGAAGTTACTAATCTAACAGAAGAGATGGAAGAATTAAAGACACATGACAGTAAAAGAAAATAAGTGCTAAAATAATTAAAAGAATTAGTTAACAGACTAAACACTCAACTGGAAGAAATTAAAGAAAGTGAAGAAGACCTAAATATCCAGTTAACAAGGAAAGAATATTCTTACCACATGTTGGAATTGGAACCCATCAATTTCAAAAAGATAAATGAAAGTACTAATGTAGATCTAATGACTCAAATTGAATAAGATAAGAAAAATGAAGAAGCCCAGAAGATCCAAATAACTAAAAAGGAAGAATCATGCCAAATGTTTGAATTAGAATCCATCAACCTCAGAAGGATTCAGCTAAAATACGAGGAATAAATAAAAATATTGAAAACTAAAGTTTTTGATCTAACAAAAGATATGGAAGAATTGAAGACATATGACAAAAATATTAAATGCAAAGAAGTCTTGGATGAGATAGAAGAAATAGTCATCAATCTAAAGACTCATCTTGAACATGCTAAAGAAGTGGAAGAAGACGTAAAGATTCAGTTGACTAAAAAGGAAGAATTATGTCAAATATTAAAGTTAGAAATAGTCAATCTCAAACAGATGAATGAAAAGACAAATAAGATTGTCAATTTCCATAATATCTTAGCTATCCTAGATAATATTTGGAAGAGCCAAAGATCAATTGATGACAAAACTGGTCTTGGATACAATAAGAAAGAAGACAATAACAAATGGAGCACCATTTACAAACATGAGAAAGGATCGTCCTTCTTAAAAGGAAAAGGTGCAAGTACAAAGCAATTACAAGTCATGAACTTTGTTAAGGAAGGAAGGTATAGAAGTAAAAAGGAAGAAGAAAATCAAATGACAAATTTTTGAAGACAAAATAAAATCAAGAATGGAAACACCTTCAATGGCTATTGATTTTCTTTCCATAGCTTTGGCCATAAAGCAATGGAATGCAAGAAACTAGAGGAAGGATATACAAGAAAATCCAAAAACTCAATTAGATGTTGGAGATGTAATGTTTTTGGGCACACAACAAAATTTTGTCATACAATGAGATGTTACAACTGTGATAGGTTTGGGCACAAATCCCAAAACTGCAAGAATACAAAAAGTCAATATTTGAATAAGTCATTCAAGTCAGTGACAAAACCTAATAAAAGTTGGAAGAAGAGAGGAGATGGAAAATCTCCAAAAAGACAATTAGAAAGAGAAGATCCAAAAAGAAGAATATCTCATAGAAAGATATGGAGAAGAAAATATGAAGGAGAAAGCAAGAAAGATGATATTACACCTGAAAATGAAAAAACTAATAATAAGAACATGATGGGTGAAGGTCCTAATAAAGAATGTGAAATTAAATATGGAATAAATCAAGCCTAAGAAAAGGAAGTGCCTATAGAATAATATGGGACAATATCAAATTCCGATGAAGTCATAATTTGTTAGCCAAAGAAATAAAATACCAAAAGAAGTTTAAATTCAGTTCTACAAAATCAAAGGATTATGCCAAGAATTTTTAAAATTAATAGGAGAAGAGGCCTTGTCAGAAAGAGCTACCCTTTCAGAAACAAAGGGGGAGAGTAGTCAGAGGCAGAGAGAGAATATTGACAGGGGTTTCATTCAATTATGGCATGCAGAGCATGAATGTAGGGGGAGTTACTCAAGTTCATATTTTGTTCAACAAAATACAGAGAGATAGAGGTTGATCATAAGGGGAGCAACCCTTTGCCATTGATGTCAAAGGGGGAGAGTAACTTCATAGAGAATAGCATCATCACAAGGGGATTTTGTGTATGAAGTTAGTGTGTTTCCCTTAATGAAAAAGGGGGAGATTGTTGGACATATTGTCATTGATATGTTGTCATTGATGTCAAAAGTCGATGTCATTGTGATGTGATGATAAGTTGTTATGATGAATTGTCATTTTTGAGTTATCATTGATGAAATTGTCATTGATGTCAATAGTATAACAGTTAGCAGAGAATGAAAATGTCAAATAGTATGCAAAAAATAAAAATGTCAGACAACATGCAGAGATCAAAGCTTAGAAGGAAAAGTGCATTGCAAAAACACGATCAGATCAAGTAGTGACTGTTGGATATGCAAGTGTCGGATCAAGGGTAGGGATTGATTGCAGAGGGCGAAGGGAGAATCAAACAACGCGTTAATTCCAATCCCACAATTAGTCTAGACCATCATGTTAGAAGAGAAGGACTCGTCAACAATCAGATCAAGTCATGGCCATTGGATATGCAAGCACCAGATCAAGGGCAGGGATTGATTGTGGAGCGTGAAGGGAGAATTAAACAACACGTTAATTCCAATCCTGCAATTAGTCTAGAATGTTGATCATCACTTGCCAATAGATCTACAGTTGGCATCAATTCCACTACCAAACGAGTAGTTTTCATTGCAGAACTCGACAAAAGTTTTAAACGTCGTTCTAGTGAGGACCCTCCAATCATCCATGATCATTGATCTGCTCCGAGAACATTCTCGACCATTGGATCAAGTTGAGTGGAAGGACAAAGTAAGTCATGGACCATAGATCATGGAAGTAACATATGCATGGTCATCCTGGTATTGACCACTTTGGGTAAAATCAACCAAAGGAAATGTGCATGAAGTAATTTTAGCCGAAGCCAAAGTTCCTAAGTAAACATGAGCCATCCGATCGTAGGTAACTTTTTGGGAAAAATAAGAACCGTTGGATTTAAACCAAGGAAAAGTAGCATCGTAGACAGATCGAGTCATCGATCTAAGATCACGATCAACAGACAACATTCATTTCGAGTTAAAAGTTGCGAGGAGGTTACACTTCAGGTAATCTCACTTCGGGTAAAATGAGAAGTAAGAAAGGCCAAAGTCTCGAAGTGGACATGAGTCGTCCGATCTGAGGAACAATTCGGAAAGCATCCTGACCATTGGATCAAGTTTAGTGGAAGGACAGGGTAAACCACAAACTATCACGAAGTATATGTTAGCCATCTAATCTAAGGAACACTTCAGAAAATATCCCGATCATCGGATCAAGGAAAGTAGAAGGATAGGATAAGTAAGGCAAAATACCTGAGATCCAAAATACCTGAATTCTCGATAGTCATTGGATTGAGTTAATATTTTTCGATTTAAATGAGGACCATCTGATCTGGACAATACATGATGGTCATTCGATCAAAATAATGGTCAACTTCGGTGCTGACCACTTCGCAAAAAAGGGATTCATAACATATGAGTTCACCCGAAGGCCAAAGTTCCGAAGTTTCTCTCAGTCGTCGATCTGAGATATATTTTGTAAGTTAGGACAGTTGTTAGATCAAGGAGAAGAACATGTGCCACATGAGGAGATCTACATCAGCAAGGACACGTGACGCAACTAGATGATGACAAGTGTCAAAGTGTAGTTTTCCCTTTAGGTATGTGTAAGTCACGAATCTAAGTGACATGTGGAATCCACTTGGTTAGTGCCACATCAACAAGTGACGTCAGCAAGTTACATCACTCCGAGAGTTTTTACTTCGGGAGTTTCACCACCAGCAAATGCCTGAAGTCTCGAAGTTCCAAAATGAACGAGAAACATTCATCATGCAAATAACATCCAACTATCTGATCTACTTCAATGAAGTTAACTCTGGAAGATTAAAGGAAAATGAAGGAGAAATCACCTGAAGTGTCGAAGGCCGAAGCTAACCTGTATCGTCGATCTAATTCGGGATCATTCTTGACTGTTGATCAAGTATAGTGGAAGGATAGCATAAGTGGAAGTGTTAACCGATAGCAAGCAATCACCACTGTTGTATGACTTATTTGGTAGGTAATCACTTCGGAGTAATTGCTACTCTAGAACTCGAAATCCACAAATAGCCAAAGTCCTGAAGTAAATGAGAATCATCCATCTCATTGTGACATTAAAACATGATCATTGATTTTGATTAGTGATCAAGAACTCGCTTGGCTTAGCGCCTGGTCACCACCTGTGGTCTTATGGAATAAAGAAACAAAGGGGAAAGAAGAGGCAGCGCTTAAATTAATAAGACCATGGTCTTGCACCTATGGTCATATGTAAATGGTTTGAAGGAAGTGCCTCTACAGAATTTGATTTCTGCAATATTTTCAGAGACATGAAATTAAGTTAAATGAAATCAATCCATACCTGTGATCGATTAATGAAAAGCATTTTCATTAAATTGAAAAGTCTTCTTGATAATATTTGAATAAAGAAAAACAAACAAGATTATTGTTAATGAATAGGTGAGATGGTCCAAACAAAGCGACACAATGTTTCATAGCTCAAACCAGTTGGAAGACTATATAAACAAGAAGGAATGGTGAGAATAAAGTGTAGTTGAACTTTTTGTAGTATATATATTTATATATAACATGGATGGAATGAAGTTTCATTCTATCAGGTTGGTGCCTGTTTATAAGCTAGGTCTTGTATGAGGATTGGATTCCTCACATCTTATTTGGATCTGAGATCAACAAGATGGGAATTTTTATGACGATTGGATTCCTCATTTCTCAATTGGATCTAAGAACTACAAGTTGGGTCTTGTAACAGAGATTTTGGTCTCTCATAATTGTTTGAAGATGAAATTCAAAGATTGATCTTATGTATTCATTCAAGTTAAATAAATAAATAAAGTATTTATTCTTTTGTATATATTGATTGAGAAAATGAAATAAATATTTGTTGTTCAGTTAATTTGTGAAAAGTAAAAATTGTCCAAAGTTTTGTGACATTGATTCACCCCCCCGCCTTCTCACGTCAAGTATTCATTTCAACAAGCTCAAATAAGAATCAAGTTAAGATGCACACTCATCGGTGGCCCTTCTTCTAGCGCCATAAATGTTGATGGCTAAAACTAACCATGTTCAACATTATAAGGAGATCACCCGGTCAAGGCCCTAATTAGGCCTTATCCATTTGGGATGGTGATTGTGATTGGTTCAAATGGGTATCCAATTACCCTTGTCCTAAGATTAACCTAATTTCAACCTAAGCTAAGTTAATGTATATGTACAAAGATATATACACAGGGCATTCTATTTGTTGATGTATATTATCACTTGCTTTGGTCAACAAACAGAAGAGAAGGAACAACCTTCTAACTCTTCTTGTTCACTTGTGATATTCTTGATTAACATCAATAAGAAAAGATATACTCGATTTACCCTCTCACTGCTAGCTTGCAAGAAAGCAACCCTTAGGCTGACATGAGGGCTCATCCATGCCACGTTGGATTTTTCTCCTGCTAAAAAGATACTTTATGGATAAAATTCAGATGCAATTTTAATCTAGAATGCAAGAAACTAATCTAACCTATCTCAATTGAAAGAGGAATCATCCCACTTTCAATTAAGAGAAAGATAAAAACTAAAATGAACCAGAATTGAATAAAAGGTAAAGATAAGTTAACAAGCTAGAGAAATAGTTCTTCTAACGTGAAACTAATAAAACAAATATGCATTAACAACTATCTAATAACAAATATCAAACAATTTGATGCACATACTTAAATTCAATATTAAAATGATTGCATTCAAGGTAAATGAAAAGGTTGTTATATTATAGAAGAAGTTCTAATAAGATAACAGTGTCAAGCTTAGAAATTAACATGCAATAAACTGATAGATAGTTAACCATAAATACATAATAATTTTCTTGAACACAATGTTTAGTCATTAAATAAATTTTCCATCCCTGCAAAGATAACTTTACAATGGTTTAGAATGAGCAAACATTCTCAGATTTCAACAACAATGCTAAAACTGATAATTACACCAATTTGGACAAAGATAAACAAAACTGAATTTAGTAGCTTGATTATATGGTTCAAGAGAAATAGCCAAGAATTTACAAAAAAAAAAAAATTATTCCCTTACAACAATGCAAAGAGTTATCCATTTTACAAAAATTGGAATCCCTCCATAAGCTTCCAATATGTGGAACCCCATGCATTGATTATGTTTCTCTCTTTTTATATGAAAAGAGTTTCATCAAAATTGTAACTACATTCCATAAATAAGAGTAGTTATCCTCCTTTAAAGTTAGGAATGAGAAATTATGAAATTATTTTAATTCTCAAACTAATTGTTTCTTTTCGTAAGTTTTATCCTTGGAATTCGAATTAGTCTTCAATCCATAATCCACGATCAAAACTCATATTTTCCATCAGGGTATGTCTAGATTTTACATTTTCAACCAATTCTCTCCTTTGATTAGTAGGCATGTGGCCTTATGAATGGACTCCCCATCTACCTGTAGCTTAACATCTCCTATCCTGTCAGATTTTCCATTCAAACTCAAAGAAAATGCTTTGTTTACTGGTTCTTGATGTCGTTGGCCCTAACCTGGAAATAATCTTGTAAAGAACCATGATTTTCACCTAAATCATACATCTAACTCCAAAACTTCTTGCTCTTTGGAAAAATGGGTCCATTTTGAGAAACACCCACATCTCATATTTTTCATTTTCTCCCTTAATTGGTTAGAAACGGAGCTCAAAAACGATTACTCATTTATGATTTCAACCCAACTCTGTAAAATATAACCATGAAAGACAGTAAAAACTTGAGCCACCCAGCCTACTAAAATAATGTGTGATGGTCAGTTATAACCTCAATTAGATCTAGTCTTGTAGGATTAATTCTTGAGATCAGACCCAAACTGGAAGTTACTACAAATTCTCAGGAAGGAAACACAACAAAACCTAGGGACATAGTTAAAAACGCAAAGCTAAAATGAAAACCGCATTCACAATCCTTGTTGCGAAGGGAAGAAAAACCTTATGAATGGTAAATCATAAAGCTTGAAGTGAGAAAACCCCAAATGACCCGCTCAATGCATGTACCTTCCCACTCTTTGAGTTGATGGACACATTAATTTGAAGTTATGACCAGGACTGAGGAGGTGTACTCACTCAAAACAAGTGACAAGAAATAATGGTAATAAAGTGTCAATTGGCAAAGTCTTGTGATCAAAAGATGACCTAGGAACTCTGATGACTTAATCAAATGTGAAAACACTTAAACTATGCGTGATTTTGATTATTTATGATTTTTTTGGAGAATTTACATAAGTTTTGAAAAAGTCCCATAAGCATAATGGTAATTAATAGCATACTAGACTCAACCAAATATGATATCCTTTGCAGAAGCTTTGTTCATTAATTTTATTATAATTTTATGTAAAACTATATAAACTTAACAAGTAATTCATAATCAAATAATTATATAGTTAATAACATTTTACAATTCAAAGCATGAATAAAACTAAAACAAGAATGTCAACTATCATGAACCATGAAAAAATAAGACTTGACCTGAAAAGGCTAAGTGTTTATAAGCCAAGGAAATACTATAGCTAAGAAAATTTTGTAGCTAAGACTCACTTTGTAATGAAATTTATGAAAATTTTAAAATACTCGTTATGACTGAAACAATAATCCCAATCATATGGAAAGCAATGAAATATGTAAAAACGAACTAAGATTGGAACTATTTTGAAATTGAATTCTTTCGAATTTCATGTTTAAATTCATGAAATTCAAAAGATAGAATGTTTAGTCAATCTTTAGATAAAGGATCAAAACATGTAAAGACCTCAATGCTAAACTCTGATACTCGTAAATTATCACAAAAAAAAACTATTTACAAAAATTAAATAAAACCAAAAGATTCAATCATATCAAAATCAATTTCACAAAAAAAAATGAAGGCGCCCAAATTTCATTGTTGATCATTAAGCGTAAATTTGGGAGGATGTTGTCTGTAAAAAAAAATGGAAACACATGGGGAAGAAGCAATTATCTCTAGTTATAAAATGATAGCACTAAATTTACCAAATATCTAAAGGAAATATTTCAAAAGTTCTTTCACACTAGACCATTCTCAAGGGTCTCACATAAGCCATATTCAAAGGAAAATAAGATTTTAGAGATGAAAGGAATTAAATTCCTAATTCCAAGACAATGAATCCAAGCAAAGGGAATATTCATTGATTTTTAATTACATCTCTACTTATGGACGGTAAAAATAGCTAGGAGGTTGTAAAAGATTAACATGCATCTATTTAAAAAAATACCTCTTTACCCAACACTACTTCACTACCAACATGCTTGTTCAGTACCCCAATGAAGTTGTCTTGGTACCATGTGTGCATTTACCCACTACCAATGATATTGTTTATTACCCTGATGGGTTTACACACATTTCCCACACAAATGTTCTTTCAACTCTCTAATGACACCCTTTTTATTAATTTATTTGGAAAATTTATTTTAGCAATTAGATGAAGAAAGCGGGGTGGTCGGGGAGTTGTTTTTAATTTTTTTTGGTATACTTAAAGGAAATAATGCAATACCATTTGAGTATGACCTCTCTAGTTTCTCTTTATCAATCAAAGTAGAGGCTTTTAATTGTGGAGGGGATGGGAGGGATTCAAAGTAAAGAATGTTGGTAATTTTTTCCTTTTTTAAAAATAAGCTTATAATGCTTGAAACATGTCTAAATCTTCCCCATAGCTAACAGTTAGTGTATAAGAAGGTGAAAACTTGGTAAAAAATGACCTTTCAATAAATTAAATCCTAGAAAATGATAGAGTAACAGATTTCCCCATGTAGGTCAACCAATGTTGAGTAGGAAAGATTCTCCATACCATAAAATCCAATCAAACCAAAAACAAACCAAAAACATAAAAATTTAAACCCAAACAAAGAATGAAAGTGCAAATTTGAAAGAAAATAAAATTGCAAAGCCAAAAATTAAAAGAAAATGTCAAACCTAAAACTAGGGGCAGTCATGACTAAAGGGTAAAGTTGCATTAAGTGTCTTTTTCTTTACAAATATCTTGTTTTAAAAATTCAATCTTTCAAACCAAAGAACAAGATAATAAATGAACATAGAGACTTCCCTGACATGACTTATTTGTCATTAATTATCACCACAATTGTTCTTTGAACCATGATGGCAAGGTGGGTAAATTCCAAATCTAGGCTTTCAACAAATCTTGACGATGAAATTAAATCATCCAATATTAAAACATGACTGAAACTAAAATCACCAAGAAAAATTGTCAAGGACGAAAATAGGCATATGAGACTTATTATAAAGAAATAACCTTTTCTTATCATAAAAATAAAAGTATGACGAAGTTGTGGATTTGATTAAATTCATATATGCTTAAGATCATGATTTATTGAATATGAACTTAAAACAAAATGAAACTAGGCTAAATTAAACCTACTCCTATTCTAACTTTAGGAGGGAAATATGACTGAGGGAAATATGACTATGTATTGTCATACTTCCAATGGAGTCATTCAATTGACTTGATACCTGTACATATATAGATGTCAAACATTAGTAACAATGATAAAAATAAAGATATTGCTACTCTAAAAGAAAAGAAAAAGTTGTTATGTACATTAGTTCCTAATAAAACAAAACATAACACTTTATTTACAAGAGAAATCTCCTTCAACCAATTCTCCAACCATATATCTATTGGATCATAAAAATAAACATGAAGATATGTTATGGACTAGCGAGACTTGGAAGAAGAGGAGGATAGCAGGCTGAATTTAAATGATGTTTTTATAAGTTTTGAAGCCTATAAAGAGTTGTTAGTATCAAGCAATAAAATATCATCACTTTTTACACTAATGGTACAATATAGTTGGTATTTATTCACAAGTGATTCATTTTCACAAGTCTCGTCGAAGTAAAAACACGTAAAATCATATACTTGCTAAAAACAATCATGATCAAGACAATTCAATAGAACTTGATCATCATAAGAGTCATAAACTAGAATGGTCTTTTGAACATTGAAATCATATAAATGATTCAAGGTTTGAAAATGAGAAATTGTTGTAATATTTACTAAAATAAGGATTTTCTCATTTTCAAATGTAAATTGATTTACATAATTAAGAATGTGAGAACCTGACATAACCATCATCGGATGGTGAAGTGTAGCAACATTCGCAATCCTCAAGTCATAATCATTAATGACTTTACATTTTTTATTAACATCCTCTTCTTTATCATGAGATATACTTGAACCAAAATAATGATTAAGTTCAAAAGTATGGCAACTTTTAGGTTTGTTGAAAACATAATTATAGAGAAATTATTTTTCCTCATCAATAATTGGCAATCCATTAATTGTTGAATACATGAAAGCTCCTCTATTTTCTGAAATAGAATTTGTGTAAAGAGGAAATGTTGACTGATTAGCAAATGAATTGATATCATTCAAAAGATCATGATAAAGAGAAAAATGATTGTTTAAATATATTTACCTAAAAAGTTATCTTCCTAAGATGCTCATTTTCGTCAATGCAAACTTCAAATTCCTCATTATGAATTTGACTATCCAAACTTTGAGGTTGATCATCAATTTTAGTTTGAGAAAATTTAGAAATTTTTCCCACGGATTGAACATTGTTTGAGTTTTTGATTTGCATTGTTAGATGTTGATTTGCTTGTTGATTTTCAAATTCATTAGTAGTTGATTCCTCAATAGTAGAGGATAAATTTAAAAATGTTACATCTTCTAATTCATGAAAATTGTTAGAAATACCAGGAAGAGAAGTTAAATGTTTAAACCGTCCTATTAACTCTATTACAGGAGGAAGTCTATAGATTTGAACTATAGACAAACTAATTTAAATCGAATATGAAAATCATTTAATGACTCACCTTCAAATCTGTGAAGTTTTTCAAGTTGATCACAAACCTTGACATAATCATAGTCCTGGAAAGCATGAAGAAACATTATTGTGAATTGGTCCCAACTATGAACAAAAGCAATTGATATTGATCTACACCAGTCTTTGGCTTGACTTGCGAAAGTTAGAGTAAATATCTCGCACATAACACCCTCATCAATATCAAAATTTTTACAATTCAAAACAAATTGATGAAAATGTTTAAATACACAAGAGTTAAACTCATCATTAAATTTTACCTTTGACAAGTGCTTAACTACCTTTATTGGAGTGCTTGATGTGTGTCCAGATATACAACTCCAAACCAAAAGTTCAGAAGGAGCCATTAAAAATAAATAATAGTGTTAAAACAAATAGCTCAAAAAAGAATCAAATTATGATGCATGCTCATCGGTGGCCCTCCTTCTAGCGCCAAAAATGTTGATGGTCAAAACTGACCATGTTCAACATTATAAGGAGATCACCCTATTAGGGCCCTAATTAGGCCCTTATCCATTTGGGATGGTGATTCTGACTGGTTCAAATGGGTTTCCAGTTTCCCTTTTCCTAAGACTAACCTAAGATCAACCTAAGCTAAGTTAATGTATATGTATAAAGATATATGCACAGGGCCTTCTATTTCCTTATGTATATTATCACTTCCTTTGATCAACAAACAAAAGAGAAGGAACAACCTTCTAACTCTTCTTGTTCACTTGTGATATTCTTGATTAACATCAGCGATAAAAGAGATATCGGATTTACCCTCTCATTGCTAGCTTGCAAGAAAGCAACCCTTAAGCTAACATCAAGGCTCATCCATGCCATGTTGGATTTTGCTCCTACGAAAAAGAGACTTTATGGATTAAATGCAGATGCAATTTTAGTCTAGAATGAAAGAACCTAATATAAACTATCTCAATTGAAAGAGGAATAGTCCAACTTTCAATTAAGAGGAAGAGAAAAACTAAAATGAACCAAAATTGAATAAAAGGTAAAGATAAGTTAACAATCTAGAGAAATAGTTATTCTAACTTGCAACTAATAAAAAAATTATCCATTAACAACTATTAATAACAAATATCAAACAGTTAGATGCACATACTTAAATTCAATATTAAAATGATTTCATTCAAGGTAAATGAAAAGGTTGTTATATTATAGAAGAAGTTCTAATAAGATAACAGTCTCAAGCTCGAAAAATAGCATGCAATAAACTGATAGAAAACTAACAATAAACACATAATAATTTACTTGAGCACAATCATGTTTAGTCATTAAATAAATTTGTCCAACCCTGCAAAGATAACTTTACAATGGTTTAGAATAAGCATAAATTCTCAGATTTCAACGGCAGTGCTAAAACTGATAATTACACCAATTTAGAAAAACATAAACAAAACTAAATTTAATAGCTTGATTATCTGGTTCAAGAGAAATAGCCAAGACTTTACAAAAAAAAAATTATTCCCTTACAACAGTGCAAAGGGTTATTCCTTTTGCAAAACTTGGAATCCTTCCATAAGTTTCCAATATGTGGAACCCCATGCCTTGATTATATTTTTCTCTTTATATATGAAAAAAGTTTCATCAAAATTGTAACTAGATTCCATAACTAAAAATAGTTATCCTCATTTAAAGTTAGGAATGGGAAATTATGAAATTATTTTAATTCCCAAACTAATTGTTTCTTTTCATAAGTTTTATCCTTGGAATTCAAATTAGTCTTCAATCCATAATCCACTATCAAAACTCATATTTTCCACCAGGGTATGTCTCTGAATTTTACATTTTCGACCAATTCTCTCCTCTGATTAGCAGGCTTATGGCCTTAGGAATGGACTCCTCATCTACCTGTAGCTTAACATCTCCTATCCTGATAGATTTTCCATTGAAACTCAAAGCAATTTATTTGTCTACCAGTTATGGACGTCGTTGGTCGCAACCTCAAAATAATCATGTAAAAACACCACGATTTTATCCCAAATAGTGCATCTATATCTAAAACTTCTCGCAAATCAGCCAAATGGGTTCGTTCTAAGAAAACCCCACGTCTCATATTTTTCATTTTCCCCATTAATTGGTCAGAAGTGTAGCTCGAATACGATGAATCATTTATGATTTCGTCCCAACTCTGCAAAATATAACCATGAAAGCTTAGTAAAAACTTGAGCCACCCAGCCTACTGAAATAATGTGTGATGGTCAGTTAGAGCCTCAATTAGCTCTAGTCCTGTAGGCTTAAGTTTCGATATTAGACCCATACTAGAAGATACTACAAATTCTCAGGAAGGAAACACAACAAAACTCAGGGACAGAGGTAAAAACGCAGAAATAAAAGGAAAACCTCATTCACAATCCTCGTTGCGAAGGGAAGGAAAACCTCATGAATGGTAAATTGTAAACCGTGAAGTGAAAAAAACCCAAATAATCCACTCAATGCATGTATCTTCCCACTCTTTGACTTTATGGATGCATTAATTTGAAGCTATGATCAAGATTGAGGAGGTGTACTTGCTCAGGACAAGTGACAAGACATAATGGTTATGAAGTGCCATTTGGAAAATTCTTGTGATTAAAAGATGACCTAGGAACTCGCATGACTTAATCAAATGTTAAAACACTTAAACTATGCGTGATTTTAATTATCCATGATTTTTTTGGAGAATTCACATAAGTTTTGAAAAAGTACCATAGGCATAATGGTAAGTAATAACATACTAGACTCAACCAAATATGATATCCTTTGCAGAAGGTTTGTTGATTAATTTTATTATAATGTTATGTAAAACTATATAAACTTAACAAGTAATTCATAATCAAATAATTCTATAGCTAATAATGTTTTACAATTCAAAGTGTTATCGCTTAAAGTTGTTAAGGGTTGTAGGCCACAACCATGAGCGCAAAGCACAACACTCAGAGAAACTGATTCCAAGCCCGAAATCAATGGCTGAAGCCCGAAATAGATCTAGACCATTTAATTATCCAGAATGCCATGCGTCATCAGATCCTCAGCTCTAGAGGTTTTTCTTAGAGGGAAATGTGGTTTGAGAATTGAAATTCCCGAAGGCTGATTCATGAAGCAGATCTCATCCATTTATTCAAAGAGGGAAGATCTGATTTGTCAATCCAAAGCGCCAGAGTTGGGTCGTTGATCAGGAAGCCTCATCTCATATCACAAGATCAATGGTCACACTCCATTGTGGGGTCAGAAGGTGCACACGTTTTACAATTTTAAGGGTGGGCCGCAATCGGAACCGTGGTTTTTGGAAAGGGACGCTTGGCAGTTCATGGTGAATTGTGGGGACAAAATCGTTTTGCTTTTAGACCACCTTTGGTAGCGCTTGCAATCACGCAATTGCATAGGGTCATGGCCCTAGGTCACATTGAGGATGGAGCAATGGAGAGGAGATGTGCCAAAGGCCGAAAGCACCTCACTCCACATCACCCATGTGCATATGCTATCAGACTCCCACTTGCAAATATTGCATTGGTCACAGAAAAAGACCATTCATGGCCTCAAGGCATCAAGATGGGCTTGCAGGAATCATTGGCACCATTTGAGAACAGTTATGGGTGTCAGGCCCAGTCCTAATCCCAATGAAGATAGTTATTGAAGATTGTGGGTAGCAGTTGAGACCTCGCCTTATCCCATAAATGGAAAATGTTGTAGAGAGCACCCATGAAGGCACACTTACAATCTGAAGCTTCCTTATGGGAAATTTTTCCTGTAAAGCACATAACTATGTCTTGCCTGCATCTGGCATAATGAGGTCTGCACAACCTGACAGAGTGGGCGCCGACTGAAGGCTTTGAAGGCAGTGATCTGATCACATTCCTGGTGGTTGCAAAATTTTAGTATGTATAGGCAGTTTTGATATTTTGTTATGGTCAAATGGTTGAGCTAGGCTCCCTGCTATTGTAATATTTTTATGAAGAACATTGGTTCTCTGGTTATGTATTTGTTTTTTAGACATCTTGGTTAATCTAAGTCATCTTTCTTACTCAATCTTATTTTCCTCTGATATTGATAGAGTTCATGAATGACTGATTCACATGGATTGTTATGATTGTATTATGATGAATGTTATATTATAGTGTTGTTATGATTTCTTTCAGTTTCTTTGAGATTTGAATTCAAGAGGACCTTGCATTTAAGTTTTTCCTCCTTAGGCTATAGGAAGACCTGAAGTCCACGGTATGCCTCTACACTCTCCTCACTAAATTCTTCCCTCTATTCACCCTTACTCCAACTTACTGACTGAAGTTGATTCCAGACCTCAATTGCTTATGCATGCTAGTCCAAATTTATGATTTAGAACGTTATTATCATTGAGTCCTCTCCATTTGATCACAAAAAACTCATTTACATTTACTGTTTAAACTAATGGGTACTGGGCTTATCCTCATGACATTCTGATGGTGATTCCTAGTGCTAACATAAATGGTTGCATTGTCGGGGACAGATTTGAGCAAATTGAAGAGCTCCTTGGGAAGAACGACATAGATCCAACTCTTGAAGGTAGACAAGAGAGGGATATAGAAAATTGACTGTAATCATCTACCTGGCAACTCCACAATTAGATACTCCACTGGGGAGGATCCTACTGATAGAAAGATGAAGGGAATGACTAGGTATCAACTTATGAGCTTTCTTCATGAAATTTTTTTATTTATTATCAGCTCATTTTTGTTTTTCCCTTCACATATAAAGAGGATCATATTGTGTTTTGTTTATTTGGTTGATCACCAACCTTCCTTTATATATCCATCCTTGGAAGAAGAAGACCTTCTTTCTGCCTGTATTGTAGATGTTGATATTATATCCTCATCTCAGCCTACTCATAAGGATGAGCTTCATATTGAAACCCCTCCTGAACTCAATCACCCTTGCATCCCTGAGGAGGTTGAAACTAATCCACATCCTCCTTAAATATCATCTCATCCTATTGTTACTGTTGTGCCTTCCCATTAGTGCGATAAGCCTCATATTCGACCCACTAGTTTTCAAACTAGAATCAGAGACGTGTTGTTTAAACCTTTAAAGCTTCCATATCATCTGCATCTTTATCCTCTTGATTTCTTTAAATATCTTCCTCATTTTTCTGGGGAAGACCATGTTACAGCTGAGAGGCATGTGAAGGCCTTTGAGAACTTTGTTGGTCAATTTGAGATTGCTCATGATGATGTTGCCATGAGATTTTTCTCAAATTCATTGTTTGGAGATGTTGTTGTGTGGTTTAAATGTTTGGGAGCTGACTCCATTGGTTCCTGGGTTGAATTATACAATGCATTTTTGAAGTGGTGGGGTGAGAACAAGTCCCTTGATCAATACTGGGATGATTTTAGTGCCTTGAGGAGAGGGGAAGAGGAAGCCTTGGTCGTCTTCAACAAGAGTTTTTACCATGTGTATCATAATATGCCTGTAGAGATTAGACCCACAAGGACTGTTGCCATGGTGTACTATGTCATGGCTCAGCATTCAGAGCCCGTCCTTCACCTGAGAGAAAGGAAATCAACATATTTATCTCAGTTATTCATGGATGTTGGGGAAGTGGAGGAGAACCTATGAGCTTGTGGAAGGATTCAAAGTCAACATCATCTCAACTCTAAATGTAAGGAAGTTTTTTCTTGTTGTCCGTATGAAGGAAAGGTTGTGGATGATTTTGTCTTCGAAGCATGTATCAATGAACAGACCTATATTGATAGAAATCATGTGTATGAACATGTAGGAGCAACAGTTACTACTGTTCCTGAAATAGACATTTTTAACAGTTATTTTTCTGATAAAATTACTAATTTAAAGGTTGATCGTAGATATGAAAGACAACCCATTTTTGATGAATATCCTAGCGATTATGAGAAGCAATATTATCTTGTATTTGATCACTATGAATATAGTAAGGATGATGTAGAGGTTGGCCTTGTCACGGAAGACATAAAATTTGACCAGGAGCAGCCCTTAGTTGAGGCACATGAAGAGGTCATTTATACACAACCTGAAGTAGATCCACAGACATCACTGGATCAACAACCACCTATGTCCATCCTTCTTCCACTTGTACCTACAATTCACAGTAAGAAGCTTTTGGACCCACAAATGTCTGTGGTTGTATTTCAATCAAGTGTGCCTATAGGGGACATCAAGCAAGTTGTCGACAACATTGAAAAAGTGGAGGTAACCTTTCATAAGTTAATCATGCATTGCCTTTAGTTTCATGACCCTATCAATGAGTACATAAAGTTACACTTTTCAAATGCTTTGGAGCATACAGGCTTGATCTTTTTATCGGCATTTGAAGGTAATATGGGTGATCATAAAAATGAAATTAGCCAGCTATCACACTTTCCTTGTTTCTTATGGATCATTTGTGGTGAAGCGAATGATTCAGTGATCAAATAGTTTGAATGGCTATGGTGTAAGTTTGTCTTCACCTAGCCCATTGTAAAATTCACTTAGTTTAGTTTTTGTACATAAATAATCTCTTTCTAGAGCATGGGTGCTTGTTTTCCTTTTTATAAGTAGAATAGGGTACATGTTGGCCTTTGGTGAAATTTTTTGAGCTCAACTCCATAGCCCAATGCATAAGGCAAATGGAACTGCTTGTTCTTGGTAGCTCGCAGGGAGCATGCCATCCCCTATGGAGCCAAGTGTTATCACTTAAAGTTGTCAAGGTTCGCAGGCCGCAGCCATGATCGCAAAGCAAAACACTTAGAGAGACTCATTCCAGGCCCAAAGTCAATGGCCAAAGCTTGAAATAGATCTGGACCGTTTAATTATCTAGAATTCCACGTGTCATCAAATCCTCAGGTCTGGAGGTTTTCCTTAGAGGGAAATGTGGTTTGAGAATTGAAATTACCGAAGGCCGATTCACGAAGAAGATCTCAGTCGTTGATTTGAAGAGGGAAGATCTTATCTATCAATCCAAATCGCCAGAGCTGGGTCGTTGATCAGGAAGCCTCATCTTAGATCACAAGATCAATGGTCACACTCCATTATGGGGTTGGAAGGTGTGCACGTTTTAAAATTTTAAGGGCGGGCCGCAATCAAAACCGTGGTTTTTGGAAAGGGATGCATGGCGATTCATGGTGAATTACGGGGACAAAAGAAGTTTTCTTTCAGACCACCCTTGGTAGCGCCTGCAATCACGCAATTACATAGGGTCATGGCCCTATGTCACATTGATGATAGAGCAATGGAGAGGAGTTGCACCAAAGTTCAAAAGCATCATGCTCCACATCACCCCTACGCATACGCTATCAGACTACCACCTGCAAAGCTTGCATTGGTCACAGACAAAGACCATTCATGGCCTTGAGGCGTTAGGATGGACTCGCAGGATTCATTGGCACCGTCTGAGAATAGTTATGGGTGTCAAGCCCATTCCTAATCCCAATGAAGACAGTTATTGAAGATTGTGGGCAATAGTTGAGATCTCGCCTCATCCCATAAATGGAAAACGTTGCAGAGAGAAGCCATGAAGGAACACGTACGATATGAATCTTCCTTATGGGCAATTTTTCCTGTAAAGCACATAACTATGCCTAGCCCGTGTCTGACATAATGAGGTTTGCACAACCTGATGGAGCAGGCGTCGACTGAAGGCTTTGAAGGCAGTGATCTGATCACATTCCTGGTTGTTGCAACATTTTAGTATTTATAGACAGTTTTGATATTCTGTTATGGTCGAATGGTTGAGCTAGGATCCTTGCTATTGTAATATTTTTATGAAGAACATTGGTTCTCTGGTTATGTATTTGTTTTTGAGACATCTTGGTTAATCTAAGTCATCTTTCTTAATCCATCTTAGTTGCCTCTGATATTGAGAGAGTTCATGAATGAATGATTCACATGGATTGTTATGATTGTATTATGATGAATGTTATATTATAATGTTATAATTTATTTCAGTTTCTTTGAGATTTGAATTCAAGAGGACCTTGCATTTAAGTTTTTCCTCCTTAGGCTGCTAGAAGACCTGATGTTCACAACAGACCTCTACACTCTCCTCACTAAAGTCTTCCCTCTATTCACCTTTACTCCATCTTACTGACTGAGGTTGATTCCAGACCTCAATTGCTTATGCATGCTAGTCTAGATTTATGAGTTAGAACGTTATTATCATTGAGTCCTCTCCATTTGATCACCAAAAACTTATTTACATTTACTGTATAAACTGATGGGTATTGGGCTTATCCTTGTTACAGTATGAGGGTGATTCCTAGTGCTAACACAAAGCATGAAAAAAACTAAAACAAGAATGTCAACTATCATTAACCATGAAAAAATAAGACTTGACCTCAAAAGGCTAAGTGTTTATAAGCCAAGGAAATACTGTAGCTAAGAAAATTTTGTAGCTAAGACTCATTTTGCAATGAAATTCATGAAAAAATTGAAATATTCATTGTGACTGGAAAAATAATCCCAATCATATGGAAAACAATGAAATACCTAAAAGTGAACTAAGGTTGGAACTATTTTGAAATCAAATTCTTTCGAATTTCATGTTTAAATTCATGAAATTCAAAAGATAAAATGTTCAGTCAATCTTCAGATAAAAGATCAAAACATGTGAATACCTCAATGATAAACCCTGATACTCATAAATGATCACAAGTTTATTTACAAAAAATAAATAAAACCAAAATATTCAATCATATAAAAAACATCACAAAAAAAAATGAAGGGGTCCAAATTTCATTGTTGATCACTAAGCGTAAATTTGGGAGGATGTTATCTGTTACAACATGGCTATAACCATAAAACAGATGCATCTGAAGCATGCTAATAATCACCATGAGATACAACTAAATCATTCATTACAGTAGCATATAATTCATTCTCATTCATGCAAAGTTCATGCACAACAATAACACATGTAAATAACTCAGTACAAGATAAACACTTATCTTTAAACAAGAATCGTGCAACCAACTACTTGGGATGAACATTCCACCCAACCGTAGAATGGTTGTTCCAAATATCAATAACCAATTACCCCCAAGATGAGGCTAGCAATCCATAAAAGAGGGTGGTTTCTCACAATCCACTCACAGCTCATAAATCTCTCAACTCAACTGATATTCTCCTAAAACTATCTCGATTTTCCATTAACTCTCTTCCTCTTGACTTGCCCAACCCAAGGAATGTACCATTCGTTTATCAAGGATAACCCAAGGGATGTACCATCTGTTTATCAAGGCTAACCCAAGGAATGTACCATTCATTTATCAAGGTCTCTCTGGCACAGGTAGCTAGGAATCTCTCATCTAGGAATTCAATGGAAATTGTTGTTAGGAAAACTATAAACAAACCAACAACAACCACTTGTTGTTTCAGTGTATCTCACCCAAGATTTCACTCTTTAATCCTGACAACTTGGCTCTTCATTTTTCTAGCTCCAATTTGCTCCAATAATGCTTCCTCTTTCTTTAGAATCGCCCCCCCAATGGTTACATCAACTTCTAGCTATGTTTTCTTTCTCTTTGACCCCCTTCCCATGCGCAAACTTGATTAACTAAAAAACTTCTCTCCCAACCCATATGAATCTCCTCTCTTTGGCTTGTCTTTCTTGAATCACACTCTTCCCCAAGCTGATTATAATCAACCTCCACGTGCTCAATAACTTTGTGACGTGACCACTCACACCCACCCTCTTACATGTATTCAAGGATTGACTTTGGAAACACTCAATCAGAAATGGGACGGTCCATATACAAATAGCAAATTTAGGGAAAATGGGTTTTATTAATATACATGGGTATTTTCCCCCTTGGACCCCTCTTGTATATTATCCTAGACACTCCCCTCTCTTGTGGATTAATTCATCCCCCATCCCTTTTCCATGCCCTCTTAGCAGTTGGCATCACATTTTATTATTAAAACATTGAAATACATTTTTCATATTCCATCGCTTGGCCGTAGCCACATATTATATCTACATAAGCATTAATTAAACTGGGGATTATAATGGAGATGTTACACTACCCCCATACATGCACATTTACTTAATAGTGAATGTGGATAATTTCAAACTCTATGAGCCTTCCATGTTAGATCAGGAGGAGGAGCAGGTCCTACCTTCCATAGAGGACTTAGCACTAGATTCTTAGACAGAGTTGGAAGAGGACACAATTTTATAGAAGCAGTCCAGAACTACAAGGTAGGGGCAACATGACCTTTTTCATATTGGGTTGAAAGGAAAACTTACAGGAAAAACAACGTGGTACTCCAATGAGAAGGTAGAGGAAAATTTTCCTCACCTCATTTAGTAAGGTTTTTGGGGACCAAAATCCTCCCTAAATGGGGAGTTATGATCTAGATTGGATCATTATATTATTTTTCATCTATCTCGATGCTTTCAGAGTGGAAAAAATTGGAAGAATCAGCTTGCAGGGTCATTTTAGTAGTAGGTCCTAGTTCAGAAAATTGTGGTTTGGAACCATTCAGAGCCATTTGGAAGCATTAAATGGTGTTTTTTGGGGGTTCTAGTGTCTAAAAATTGTGCACACCCCATTGACTATGTTCTACACTCTGATAGATTTCCAACAGTGCATATAATGTGTAAATCAGATTTTGTATGCAAATGTTATGCCTCCTGCAAGTTGACCTATCGTGTTTAACACCATGGTATGAGAGGATGCCACATCACCCCCCATTACTCATGTGTATGGGGATAGTTGTGTGATTAAATTCAAGACGATTCTAGAAGGTTCAAAACCATACTAAAATTGAGGGTTGAGGAAGTAAAAAACTACCCCTATATGGTTATCGGGCTATGTTAAATATCAAGCCACCAGGAGAAGGGGTTCCATTCTATGTTATTATATTTTGTTTCATAGCATAGAAGAATAGCTAGAAGTGGGAAATTAGACAACATAATAGAGGGGGTTAATGTTTTGTAGCAGCCTAACAAGACACAAGTCTCAAGTAACTCCATATAGAGTGTCTTCTCCTTTGTACTTGCATTATTTCCATACCAATTAAAAGAGGGTAGACCAACCTCACATTCTAGCTGGGTTTTCTCCCATAAGGATTTCCGAGAGAAAATCTTTATTTTATCTTATGGATGGTGTATGATTGTACTTTATTGTTCTCTATTTTCTTCATTTTATCTATTTCATACATAAACAAAAAACCAATCACTAAATATTCTCGAATCTAAAGGAATTTAACCTTCATATTGTAGATTTCAGTTTTATTTATCATATCTATTGTGACAAACTATTCCAGTTGAATATCCAGGTTAGTTTACATATCACTTTAGATGCACACAAATTTCTAATTGATTAAGGAGGTGAGTGATGTCTATGAGTTCTACTAATACTTCTTGAGTGACTGGGTCTTCTACATAGTGATATCTCCTTTCATGATATCTACCTTCTTCCTCATGTCTTGAGTTTGATCCATTCCTCGCTTTCCTCTGCAACTAATTTAGGATTTGCATCATCTGAGAATTTATTTGATTCCATTCCTCTCGTTCTCTCATTATCTTCTCATTTTCATCTATAACTCTGCACTTCCATTCTAAGACTTATCATAGTCTCTACAAATAATGTTGTTTCCACTCTGCTCCTATGTCCATTAGATGTTGTTTCACCATTACCCACACTGATATTTTGGCCTTCGATGTTTCTCTCATTACTATAGGCTCCCTATGCATCCTCTATGTCTCTGATATGCAATCCTGGGCTTGAATTGATCTACTTATACCTCTAATTCTGTAAAATGTTCAAGCCGCCATTTGTTAGAGTTATGCATATTATAGAAATTATGTCAATTAATGCTATAGGTGCTTCTTTTTCTCAATTAGTGAAGAAATATGTCACAATTATCCAAATTATAATAATCCCATGTTATTCTCCTCTAAATCATATTTCCAATGACTATTATTGTGCCTCAATCTAGTTTCTGAGCTTAAAGTTGTGGCTTTCTGAAAAATCTATTTTCACCTAATTTATACATTTTCTTCACAAGTGCAATTTTAGTAAGACAACTTATGTCAACTGTAGAAGAAAATACATAAATAAACAAGAAATATTTTGTATTTGGAACTGATAAAAACCATGATGGTGAACACATAGAAACCTTCAGATTCTCCATCTATTTCTCCAATAAGATTCTACAAAAATATCGAATTTGCAACTTTGTCCTTTTTACAATTTTTCTAGACTTGGGCTACACTACAAACCCCCAATGGTGTGGATTTTGGAGTGATGAATGACCATTCTTATGGGACTCAATTCTCATGTTCTTTAAATGTGTAAAAATTTATGATATGTGACCGAGGTTCAACAATTTTGTTTTCCTTATTTTACTAATTTCCTTGGGTCACAATATCACTTTTAGGGAACCTCTCATCTACGGTATGTAAGAGCATGGCTTCCATGGAATTTTGTAATCGTTTCATCTTTTGATACATCATTTTTTCCATTTTATCTTCAATTTCCATTTGAATTATTTCTTGTGAATGTGTCAAATCAACCTTTTTCAACACATTATCACCCATGTCATTAAATTGGTTCATCAATTGGGATACCTGGTTCCCTTAGTCTTCACATTCTTCAGGATTCATAGAAGAGTCCTCAAGAGGTTTAATAGATGTAGATTTTTTTGCAAAACCTTTTTCCATGTGAGAAAATGATAATAGTCCTCTTTTTTCACTTTATCACATTTTTGTAATCACCAAAAACATATCTTCCAATCAAAACTTATGCTAATTTCAAGCTAGCATACCTTTAAAAACCCTAGTTTGTACATTGTCTTGTTGGTCAAATTTTCTCTTGAAATATCTCTGAAAGTTTGGCCCCTCTAAGTATGAAATTTTGGTTTCTATTATCTTGATAGTCTTCTCTACATGGTCAAATTCTGATTTGCCAAAATAAAGTTATGGTAACTTTTTGAAAACTTGTTGTTTTTGTTCTTTTCCGGAAAGCGAACTTTTCAAGAAAGTGTGGGTTTCAACATGTCCAGTTTTTTAGATATGCTTCTGAAATTTAGACCTAGAATACTATGATTTATATTCTTTCAATGGTACTGTTAGTATTCAATTTACGCTTTTCTAGCTTCAAATATGTCCATTTTTCTTTGAACACTTATTTGAGAGTAGTTTTAGGACTAGTAAAAAACCCTAATTTCCACAACCTGTATTTTTTAAATTATAGAAAACCAAAATTTGAAATTTTTATCATAGGTACATCACTATGTTTCCTCAAGCACCCAAAAATTTCATTGTCTAAAACTTCCAATAATTTTTTTATAGCAGAAATACCAAGATGACTTGTTTGAAGGAGCCATACTCAAGGAGCATATTGTTAGACAACTGAGAGGGGGGGGGGGTGAATCAGTTGTTACCGTGCTTAAACAATTATGGTTCTTTTAAAACTCTTTGTAGAAACACTGAATGATGATCACAATAATGCAGGGAAATAAACATTGGCACATTCAGCATCAGTCACATTTATGAGAAACATAGAGACAGATATTTTCTGAGGAAACCCATACAGGGTAAAAACCTCTTTTTCTTTATATGATCAGTAATAGTTACATTCTTTACAGTATCATACATATGAGCACCAACTCATAGTGAGGCTACAACCTCAGTTTTGCAAGCTACAACTTGCTGAGAGCACCAACTCTCT
>ML796462.1:24637-36854 GCA_009831015.1 Picea engelmannii
GAGCACCAACTCTCTGTTTTCTCTAGCACCCACTAGAAGGAAGCACCAACTCCCTGGTTTCTCTAGCACCAACTCCCTGTGTTCAAGCACCCACTTGAACCTTTGAGGACACCAGTCCTCCCTAGCTCCTCCCAACCACCCTGGTTTCTCTGGCTGCAACCAGATGGAAGATACAACTCCCTGTGTTCAAGCACCCACTTGAACCTATGAGGACAACAATCCTCCCTAACACCTCCCAACCACCTTGAAATATAAATCTTTGCTACTGAAATTTATTACAGTGATATGATGTTCAATAATGGCTTACCAGACTTATCACTGTTCTGCTGCATTTCGTTGTTCTGTCTGCCTCATTGCCTTTCTGCTCACATCACTTGCTCTATCTATTCTTCTTCCATTTATTCTTTGTGCGCCATGTCCATTCACTACACAGTTCCTCTTTTGTGTTGTTCAGCTGTTGCACTCTCCTCCTTCTTCACACATGAATCACCTTCACCAACAACAACCACAACAAACTCCTACAACAACAACAACCCCATTTCTTCTCTGTACCGTGTACTTATAGCTTCTGTGCACCTTGTGCATGCAATGTTCGCAATGCCTCTGCATGCTGACTCCGCGTCGTTATCCTCCACCTCTCGAGTGCTCTGTCTGATCATCATCGTGACTCTTCAACTTCTCTGGTGGTTCACCCCGTGTGTCCAACATCAATGTATGTTATACTGAGATTCCTCGGCCTCTCTGGCAGTTTGAGACTCTTCGTCTTCTCTGTGAAAGTTGAACTCACCTTCTCTGTTTCAGTTACAGGCTCCAATGCTCATCAGCTGTCAATCGCCTCCACGAACATCTTTATCCCTCTCAGAGAATCTTCACCTCCTTTGCCAGTCATCCCGTAGTGTCTTCGAGTCCTCTGGCAGAACCCATCAGCGGTTTCTGGCAGTTACACTGTATCATGTTACAATTGCCCTCTGATCTTGTTTAAATTCATCTGCACCGTTGGATGACCTTTATTATTCTTTCCTTTTTAAGTTGGGTTTCGGCATTTCGGCATTCCTGTGCCCAAGTGTCTCGCGATCTCCGAAACTCTGAAATGGAGCTTATCTGGACTGACTCCTTCTCTTCCTGTGACCTAGGGCTCTGACCACAGCCTTATGCATAAGGCGCTTTCGCGATTTCGCATATCGCCAATTCGTAATTCAAGTTGCATTTTCTTCTTTTCCTCTTCATATCACGATTCACGAAACTCCGACACGAGGTAGAATCAATGGTCTAGATTCATTCTCGATTCAATGGTTGCGATTGAATCACGATATCGCATATCGCGAAATCGTCATTCTTGTTGTCAAGTGTTTTTGTCACCTCAAAGTCCCGATCCCCGATACTCCATGGAGAAAATCAACGGTCTAGATCACTTCTTAACTTAACGACTGTGATGGAATCGCGATTTCGCATATCGCGAAATCGGCATTCTTGATGCATTGGGTTCTTTGCTTCTCCAAGTCGTGATCCCCGAAACTCCAATATGGAGTTACATCAACGGTCCAGATCCAAGCTTGATTTAACGGCTATAATTTCATCGCGATTTTTCATATCGCGATATCGGGATTCCTGATGTCAATGTTCTTTGACAACTTCAACTCACGATCCCCGAAACTCCGACAATGAATGGGATCAACGATCCAAATTTGTCCTCGATCCAACGGTCGAGATTATATCAGGGTATCGCATATCGCGATTTCGTGAGTCCTGTGGTTATTATTCTTTGACTTCTTCAACTCGCGATCCTCGAAACCCCGATAGGGAGTCGGATCGACGGTCCTCATAACCCCTTGAGATGGACGGTCCTCCTGCTTTCGGGATTTTATGAGCCCATTTTCTCCTTGCACTTTAAACACCGTGCAGATTTTCCCCAATCCAACGGTGGTCGGATCCTGCGCTCAGATCTAACTCCTGAGATCTATCCTCCTCTTCAGCGCGCATTCTTCTTGTTTTTATTCAGATCTGACGGCCCTCATGCTGTCGAGAATTTTGGATGGGATCCAACGATCAGCGACGCTTCTCCTCCAAGCTTACACATCCTTCTTACTTGGAAGAATTTTGACTCTGCATTAATTCCTCCTGAGCCTATGTTGTTCCTGTTTGTCCATCGATGCACATTCTGATCCTGCCATCTTCACTGTTGTACTTGCCATCAATGACAAGCATACACTACCTGTTAAGCATTTGCCAACACATTGCTCTTAAACCAAATTTTATGCACCAAACACCCACGTAGCATAAAAATAGAAAGAGAAGCAACTCCACACCTTGATAATTAGAGAGAAGAATGAATGAGAAGCCTCTTCGAGGACATAACTTCCTTTTACAATATAACAACTGCATATGATGTGATAATGTCTAAAACTAGGTATCCTTGTTATATATAGGAGACCAAGGGTAAAATTATAATTAAATGGTCTAGCCAATTGTTAAAGGACAACACCAATATAAGAATATAAATGTAGTAACTCAATATATTAGGCTTAACACAATGCGTGAAGACACAAACACAAGGCTACTAAATAAAATGCATTTTCATGTGGTGTGTTTTATGTCATACAATGACACAAAAATGATGCATGTGATAACACGTGCTAGGAAAACATGACTCTGCCAATGTTGGCAGAGCCATTATGATGCAAAGCTATGATGTTAGATCCTTGTGTTGCAAACTAATTTATAGTTGGTCATTATTTGAGTATGTTGTAATGTTTCGAGCTTTTGAGAGCTCTGTACCTATGATCTAAGGCCAAGCACCCCTTTTGCAATGTTTAATGATGTAACCTTCTTTATGTTGATGAATCTAATGGCGACTTGTGGAGGTACTAGTTATGTGTTTATGTTATTTCCTTATCTAGTTGGTGTGCATGTTTTGATTCTACAATATATTGACATGATTTATATTTTGAGTTCTAAATGAACCTTAAGAATGAGCTACATAGTGGCTTCTATCACCACGACACTTTGCTTTATCCCTAATGACAACATCATACATGCCTCGGGTGATACTTTCTTTCTTGGAATGATGAAAATGTTGGCATAACTAGACTACATCCTACCTTTATTGGACATATTTGTGGACCCTAGTTCATAAAATGAGATAAAGAGGGACAACACTACTAGAGGATTTGGGTGCAAGAGTGACTATTTGCTTGCCCTTGTCACCATCTTATGTAGGGGATATGCAAGTTGAACTAAAATAAATTGGAATTGATAACATTCTATCTTATCCTAATCGAAATTCATGTGTGTGTTGCAATACATAACAATATCTTTCAACACTTTACACTAGCACATTCTCATTTGGCCTTTTTATTTAGACAAGTGATTTGTCAAATTGTGCAACATTGTTTGGGTTGCGACGAGCCTACTTTTCTTGGACTGCTTATCACAATGGGATAAGTTTTGTTGTTGATCATGTTGATTTTCATAAGGATTGATGCAATTCTTGGACTCATGCTTTTGCTTAATTTATTGCAAAACCTTGTGTGCATGTTGAAGTGTCTTTATTGTCAAACACTCAAGCCACTTATTAATGTCTTGGTGTGTAATTCTTGTGTACTCAAGGATTAGATTTGTGTCTTTCTCTTTAGTGTTGAGATATGAGAGGCAAGGGTATGGAACTCATCGATGTACTTGTTAGTAAGCTAATTATAATGTTAGTGTCAGTGTTGTGATTTCATGAAATGGGCCTTTTGATGTCTTTATAAATAGGACCTATCATTTAACCAATAAATTCACCACCCTCTTCACATCATTTACCCAATAAATTCACGACCCTCTTCACATTGTTGATTATGAGATTCCCACTAAGTTTTGGGTGTCAAAGACATCTTACATCTTCATGGTTGTGAACTTAATCTTTTCTATGTTATTTAGGTCTTCTGCATCAAAGTATGTCCAGAGCTACACCATTCATTAAGGACTTCTCCATAATGGGAGGTAGCAACCATGTGAATCATATGTTGGTGTAAGGTCTAAGACATGCTAGAGACAAAACATGGCTCACAATGGTAAACGATGGTAATGGTAGGTGTAGACACAACAAAAAGCATAAGTCGATTGTAGAAAAGATAAAGACACGTTGCTAAGTTGTAACAAATGTTGAGAAAGCGAATCATGGACCTAAATTGCACTAAACCACATGACAAGTTATAGTCAAAATAGGGGAAATTGTAAATCCAATGAATAATAACTAAATTTAGCCACAGAGAAAGGGAAACAAAGAAAAAAGCATAGGCTAAAAATTTATAAAAACTTTCGCTACAAGGCTTTTTGAGATTTCATTAAAATAATTCGAATTCACCATAAAAAAATATAAACATACCAAAGGCTGAACAGAATTGGCTTCGATAATAACTTATAAAACTACTACATATCTTGGATGCTTTCCATTAATATTATTGTTTTCATATCTATGTGAAAAGAAAGGTAGTCTTTTTAAATTAAACCGTTGATTATGCAGGGGCAGTACGAAAAAGTTGTCCACAAAAAGTTTAGCCAGCTGGTTATTAGGATTTGATCGATGTGAAAGAGATCCAGTCGATTGTGTGGTGTTTTCGGAAGGGAGTTTGTCGTTTATCGATTCCAGGAATCCGACAAGTCGCACGCGTCCTCTTCCTTTAATCGGTTCTCGCCCATGGATTTCGCAGGAAAGACGGAAGCACAGCATTTTTAAAAACAGTTACAAATAGAATAACTGAAAGCAGGGCTCTCATCCCTAAAATCCAATTCCATTTCATTTCAATTTTCTACGCATCCCTACAATCCGTCCCCCTCACATTCTTCAATCCAATTCCCATTTCATTTCAATTTTCTACGCATCCCTACAATCCGTCCCCCTCACATTCTTGTCTAGCACATCCGCTCCCTCGAACTGGGCACTGATTGCGACCATGATGGAATGTCCAGTCTCGGGTTCGAAACCCGAGAGAGGGCATTCAGGGCCCAGTCCATGCGTCCCGCCCCCATCAGAACTAAAGTAATTCGCTGAGCAGGGCAGACAGGACAAGGGAGGGAATAATAGCAGGGGCTCCTCGAAGACGAAGCTCATCAGACTCATCCATTTCAATATTAATAACTTAAACGAGATAGAAAGAAAGAAAATGATTTTCACTTAAGAAGCTAACAATAGTTTCTATGGGACAGACCGCCTCACACAATAGTTTCTATGGGACAGACTGCCTCACATACTGATTTCTGCATTTCAGCCCTTTTCCTGTTCAACTTGATGATGAGATCTCCAATTTCTTTATTCCAAGAGCTAGCTGTCAAGATACTTATATAGTTGTCCCTACTGTCTTTGAACGCTTCACACTCTAAAATGAAATGTTTTTCCATTTCCACTTTTCAGGAGGTGCAGAACACACACCCTTTCTTTCAAGCTTCTTTTGATCTTTTCCAACACCCACTTTCACAACTAAGTTGATTGAAATTGTATCATATAACCTCTTATTTTGATGAGCAATTTGAATTGAATGTGCTATACTTTCAGTAATGATTAATGTAAGATTTTGACTATTTTAAATCAATCAGAACCCTTATTACTGATATTCTCTCTCAGAAAAAGTGAAAGGACGTTACATTACACCCACATTTTACTATCTCTGATAGTACATAAAAGTATATTTCATAAAAACTCTGACTGCCTATATCCCTTCAAAGATACCCTGATATTCTTTCTTCTCTGCAACTGAGAAAAAGTAGAGGGACACTAGATTACAACCACATTCTACTATCTCTGAGCGTACATAATAATATATTTCATTTCACAAGATGCCATTGTGCAGTCCTCGCGAGATATGGGATCTCAATAATTTGATATTCGAAAAAGCACTGGCAAGCGCGCCGGTACAGTACTGTACATTCCATTGGAATTTCCTTCCATGATATTTTAGAGAATAGAATAGAATAATTGATTGGGATTATGCCCTGTGAATGTCCCTGTGAATATGTTCTCTTTCACGTGGGCGTTTGACATGGGGCAGTGGACACGAGCCAAAATGATGAAATAACTATTTGATCAAATCATTGTCCAACTTTGAAAAGTTAAAGTTTCAATTTCCTTTTTTGATAGCGAAGCGTCATCCTACCTTCAGCATTTTGACCCCAAACATGGGTTGGGTTGGGTTGCGGTCGGTGCAGTTGGAATGATTGATGATCATGCTACTGTGAAATTTGAATAGTTGGATATCGGAAGTCACAGAGGTATTATATTATATCCTTTTATTTCGACAACGTACCTCCAAAACCATGAAAACTCAAAGCAGAAGCCCAACGCAAACGATGATGATATTTTTTTCATACTTTGGCGAGTGAGCCCCATTAGCCCTCCTTTTTTTTTTTCACACAGTCGAATCCAAAAACCTATCATATGTCAACCATTAGTGTCAACCAGCAGTGGGGCAACCATTACTATCTGTTATTCTCGAATGCCGGTTGACTTATCACTGTTACTGTTATTCAAGGAAAACCATATTACCAGATACAGACTTTCACTCCTACCAGATACTGCTTGGTTTGGTGCAATTAACCTAATTAACCTACTTTCATTACTGTCAGATGCCTCTTGGTCTTCGGAAATTAACATGTTATCTTGGTCTTTGGAAATTAACATGTTTCCTTATGTCTGAAGAAGATATGCACTTAGCCAAACTGAAACAGTTTTAGGTCATACTCCAGGACCATGAGAGTGATTAGCCTTTAGCAGCCATACACTTTTTGAAAAACCTATCATATGTCAACCAACAGTGGGGCAACCATTACTAGTTGTTATCCCCAAATACAGGTTGACTTATCACTCCTATTAAAGGAAAACCGCTCCACGTGGAATAATGTGCTGGTAGTCGTAAGGGACACACTTTCACTCCTACCAGATGCCTTCTGGGTTTAGCACAATTAACCTACTTTCACTCCTGCCAGATGCCTCTTGGTCTTGGGAAATTAACATGTTTTCTTATGTCTAAGGACGACATGCACTTAGCTGAATTGAAACAGTTTTTAGATCATACTCCAGGACCATGAGAGTGATTATCCTTTAGCAGCCATACACTTTTTGAAAAACCTATCATATGTCAACCAACAGTGGGGCAACCATTACTAGTTGTTATTCCAGAATGCAGGTTGACTTATCACTGTTATTCAAGGAAAACCGTGCCACCTAGAATAACGTGATGGTGGTCGTAAGGGGCAGACTTTTACTCCTACCAGATGCCTCTAGGTTTGGCGCAATTAACCTACTTTCACTCATGCCAGATGCCTCTTGGTCTTGGGAAATTAACATGTTTCCTTATGTATGAGGAAGACATGCACTCAACCAAACTGAAACAGTTTTAGGTCATACTCCAGGACCATGAGAGTGATTAGCCTTCAGCAGCCATACACTTTTTGAAAGACCTATCATATGTCAACCAACAGTGGAGCAACCATTACTAGTTGTTATTCCGGAATGCAGGTTGACTTATCACTGTTATTCAAGGAAAATCGTGCCACCTAGAATAACGTGTTGGTGGTCGTAAGGGGCAAACTTTCACTCCTACCAGATGCCTCTGGGTTTGACGCAATTAACCTACATTCACTCTTGCCAAATGCCTCTTGGTCTTGAGAAATTAACATGTTTTCTTATCCCTGAGGAAGACATGCACTCAGCCAAACTGAAACAGTTTTAGGTCATACTCCAGGACCATGAGAGTGATTAGCCTTTAGCAGTCATACACTTTTTGAAAAACCTATCATATGTCAACCAACAGTGGGGCAACCATTACTAGTTGTTATTCCGGAATGCAGGTTGACTTATCACTATTATTCAAGGAAAACCGTGTCATCTGGAATAAAGTGTTGGTGGTCGTAAGGGGCACACTTTCACTCCTACCAATGCCTCACTTTCACTCCTACCAATGCCTATGGGTTTGGCGCAATTAACCTACTTTCACTCGTGCCAGATACTTCTTGGTCATGGGCAATTAACCTTCCTTATGTCCGAGAAAAACATGCACTTAGCCAAGCTAAAACAATTTTAGGTCACTCTCCACGACCATGAGAGTGGTTAGCCTTTAGCAGCCATGCACTTTTTTCAGATTTAGATAGTAATATAAAATTATTTAAATAAAGATGAAATGAAATCCATACATATACTCAAATTTGATAAATTTACAAATCATTGCTCTTAAAATTTACCATTTTTCATTGCAGAATTTGTCAAACCAGGAAATGGAGTAGACGGTTCATAACAATAATTCTTGTCTTTCCATGGGCTCTGGATCATGACGCTCTACCAACTCGTTGTTCACTCAAATCAAACATTACGTGTAAAGCCTTTGATGGATGATAAAACAAACCATAGGGATGTTACGTATTCCCTGGTTACCTTCCCATTCAGATATTTAGTGAGGATTTGAGAGCAGCATCGTCTGTACCTTGGACAAACGATTACTATCAGAAAGGAATGATTAAGAATTTTCAAATCTCTCCTTTGGCCACCTTGCAATAATGTTGCGGGCATCACAAGCATATGTTGTGGCAGATTTGACGTCTGCGAACTATTCCAACCGAAAGTTCACTGTGCTCGGATGGAGAAATGTAGACTTCAATATTTGTTATGATATCGTCATCTCTCTGTTGAAAGGTTTCATGTTTTCCGAGCTTTTAAAATTCAAAGAGTATAAACCATTGGCCCTTTTTCCTGTCAAGCGGATTCACGGAGAAAATAAATGGACCTATCAACGATCCCTTATTTCTTATCAAAAAAATGACAACAACTTTTTCATCTTGAAATTTGGGTTTCGAAACAGAATCCTTCCAATTCTTTACATCTGAAAAAACATGATAGCTGACCCTCTACCATATATTCAACATTCAACAATATAATACTGTAAAAAGTTTTTAGTTTTTCCATGTTCAGAAAACTTAACAAACGCATCACATCCGTCCAGAGAATACGTGAAACGGCACATTATTATTTTTAATAAATTGCCTGCTTTTCAAACTAACGGTACAAACCCTAATTAGAATATTCGTACAAAAAAAAAAATACTTTATCGTTTAAAAAGAAATTCATCTCACTTTTTTAGAAATTTTTAAAATTGTAGCCCGAAAACAAGTGTTACACAGGACCATTTTCATTGATAGCGAACCCTGCTCCATATAAGAATTTTTTTAATAAAATATTTAATTTATCTTCTTCACAAAATATATTATATCATGGTCCCAACAATATATTATATCATGGTGTCAGAAAATATATTATATCATGGTCCCAACAATAAAATACTTTGCACTTTTTAATCCCACACCTCTCATGATAATTTTAATATCTTGGTGAAAATCTTTCCATGTTCCAAAAATCGTATGCCACCAACAATAAAATTATCTTACCTTTGATTGTTTTTTGGAGAATTTGAAAAGGGAAATTGTGAGTCGCACACTTCAACGTACTTATAGTCATAGAGGTATGGTATGCAATCTTATCACCTAGAATTTCGGTGGTTGATCATCTTTACAATAGAGTAGGGTATGCAACCTTATCACCTAGAATGAGATGCTCCTATCATTGCACGAAATTATTCATTTCTCATTGAACTATATTTGTGTACAATGTACCCACACATGTGCCTGCGTTCTCATTAGTATTGAGCATATCACTATGGTCATCATGGAATTGGATTTGATAGTAGGGTTGATAGATATAGTTTGAGATGTGGAAATTTATTATTTATTCATACATTTTAAAAGAGTTGGGCATGAAATCCTTTCATAGTTATTATTTTAAAATAAATTAAAAGAGTTTAATAATTTTTAATTAATAATCATTATTATATTTATTTATTTATAATATTTTATCATTTAAAAAAATAAATAAATAAGTATTATATTTATTTATTTGTAATATTTTATTATTTAAAATAATAATAATAATATTATTATATTAGAAGAGTTTTAAAATAATTTATTAATAATTTAGATGATGTAGCATAACAGAGAGATATTTTTTAGTTAAAAATTTGAAAAATACTAAGCACCAAGTTTGCATAGTGTAGATTTTAGGCATAATAAAACTACGAAAGTTCTTTTAGCAGAACATTTGGGGATGCAAAAATTATCCCCAAAGTATAACATTATGCTAAAATGAAGATGACATTAAATAATATCAATAGAGAGGATGGCATTAAATTCAGTGATACCAAGAAACGTGTACATCTGCTCCACAATAGTAATTGTATTAAACAAAAATTTATAGGGTGTTAATTGTGTTGAATTAAAAATCAACCCTTCTTTATTAATACCAATTATTATAGGAGAAAGGCTTGTCTTTATCTAGCCAATCTTATTTCTTGTTGATCTCTTTTCCTATTAGGGATAAGAGTCAACCTCCTAGGGTCTTCTTGAAAGACTTATCAATATCCCCTCTATGTTTTTATAGTTTTGGTACTTGTTTTTCTCACTATTCAATACACTTTCAAAACATAGATTCACACATTCAAAACATCAACACCTGTGAGTGGACCAAGTGGTAAAAAAATGAATTGAAGTAGAAAAATAATGATCTCACATGCAATAATAGAACAACTACATCCAATATTTTAAGTAACGAGAAAATTATTTTTAAGCAAGACTCATAGAGAGAAAATAAGACAAATGTGTTGGAGTTACTTCAACACACCTAGGATTTATTTTTCCTAAGGTTATTCCTTGTTTATTAGTCATAATTAGTCATTATCCAGTCTCCTATATTTTAGGGGAGAATATTCCACCTGGAGAATATTCTCTTTCAGTTGACACTTTAGTTTGACTAGTTGAGTTGAGTTTAGATGTTGCATTGGTTTTGTCACCATGCAACATTGGGATCATCACCAACTCACTACTCTTTGTTCAGTCAGGTAACTGAAGACTAGTTGACTAGTTAACTCAACTAGGTGGCAGTTCACTCTCGTAACTGCCTGAGAGACTAGACTAGGTGGCAGTTTACTCTTGTAACTGTTGGTGTGTGTCCAAATCAATCTAGACCACTACTATGGCTCATTAGTTACTCATTTATTCTATATATATTGTAAATTATTCACTCTTTGAGTGTGGAATATGGTTAATGAGAATTCTTCCATTTTTTCTATCTTGCTTCTTCTTTATGAATTTCTCTCTGCAAATGTGTGTAGTATTTTCTAGCTAGATCTATTCTGTG
Source organism: Picea engelmannii (assembly GCA_009831015.1). Classification (NCBI taxonomy): domain Eukaryota; kingdom Viridiplantae; phylum Streptophyta; class Pinopsida; order Pinales; family Pinaceae; genus Picea; species Picea engelmannii. The sequence goes on from ML796462.1 coordinate 35,850, forward strand.
CAGCTTCAACACATTTACATGGTATCAGAGCCGATGGACTGCTAAGCAAAAGCTACACCAAATTTTTTTGCAGGTACTGAAGATTATAGAACGCAACAAAGATGGAATTTATGTTTTACTCACCAATAATACTTCTCACGCCTCATAACTATTTGGAGTGGAAGCAAAAGATTCTACTTCTTCTCAGAAGTAGAGGCTTATACCAAATAACCATGGCAATGGAAGTAGAGCCTGATTCTGCCGATGAGAAAAATGACTTTCTCAATAGACAAGATATGGCCATAGGATGTATCCTTTATTTTATTTCTCCCGAAATTCTCCATCAAGTATATGATGACTCAAAAGAATTCACTCCAAATGATTTATGGAGCAGATTGGAAGTTTTTTTGGGGAATAAGGAAGAATGCATGAAAAATGTTGACAAGATAGAGAATGTAGAAAATCCACTAGAAGATAAATCATCTCAGTTTGAAGAGCCTTCTACACAAGTTTTTGCATAAATTTTTATTCCAATAATTGAATATGATGTCTACTCCATTTTAGATTTGTTTTATGAAATTCATGTGGAAGATATATGTTAAGTACCTATACCAGATCTGCAAATATACTTCATAAATAACCAAGCATCAACCATAAACCATTCACCATAACATGAACACAAGAAATAGAGAAAACCCTTGAGGTAGGGCAACACCATATAATGGATCCTATTATGGAAGGGATCCTCTCTTGTTCACTTGCCTCTTCGAGGGGGCAACCTCCTAATGAGCTTCAGCTCCAAATACAATAATTCTCTTCATGTCTCATTACATTGCTTGAACCCCTTTATATAGTTCTACCATCACCTAAGAACATTCTAGAAGAGGAATCTTTTAGAAGTAGAACCTTCTAAGAAGTCCTCTTACATTTATTATATCTAATTACCCATTTATTATATCTAACTACCATAGTGGGTCTTATTTAATAATATAGTGGACCTAGTCCACCTTACATTGAATGACCTCC
>ML796462.1:48122-88532 GCA_009831015.1 Picea engelmannii
CATATATTTTACTCTGAGTTGTTAAGTGTGTTTAATTCTGGTTAAATGCATTTGTTTCTTTTAAATTCATGTATTGAATGTAAATCTCGAGAGGTTGGGTGAACCTGGGTAGTGAAGGGTACACTACAAATTGGTATCAGAGCGATTGGTACGTTACAAATTGGTATCAGAGCCAAAAGGGTACGCTACACCTTCCTTCTTTCACTTGAATCCACCAGCACCGCCAAAGACCTAATCTTAATCACATTTTTATCAGGGATAGCACCGTGATTCTACCATACACATTTTATTTCTAGAATTACAAAGAACATTATGAGGAACTGTGAAAATCTACATACTTTAATCCTTTAACAAATTCACCCCAACACCCTAGGAATCCTTAAAAGAGTATGTGTCTAAAAGCTTGAGACATTTGTTAGAAGTGGGTAGTCGAAGCATCCTTTTAAAAATTTTGGGAGTGAATGGAACATGGTTATTTCCTTCAACTACTACTCGAATTTTTCTACTTTTTGGATCAAACCTATGGGCACACCATGAAGCCATCTCCCTGAATTCAAAGACCTCGAGCATGAAACCACCATTCACTAAGCTAGTTGTCCAATTTTTTTTATTTTTCTTCTGCTCAAGAGTTAGACTCTAAAACCATTGATATGCAGTTGACCAATGGAAGTCTTTATCTTGGTGCACGGGAGAGCTAACACTATCTCCACAAAAAGACTCTTTCCTCCTTCTAGTTGCCATATTTCTTATTCTTCCAATGCACTTTGATATATGTGACACTGGATCACGGAGCTTAAACTACTTAAATGATAAGTGCATGAATAACATTTACTTAAACATCCCTTCAATACGTACAATTTTCCTTTAAAATACGAGAAACCATAAATGGAAGTTATTTTGAAAAGCAAGTGGTTCATGGGAAAATGGGATAGTTAATCAACATTAACCCTAGATCACCATCCTTTATCTTATGAATACGAACTCATTAATGTGCCATAAATGACCCTTGAACAATGTGCAAGGTGCATGATATCCATGAAGATTTTACTAAGTGTGGAATGGGGGTAGAGAGATATCATTCCTTTAGATATTTAGGTGTGCGAGAGTGTGGAGGTCGGGACATGCGGGAATATGGAGTGTGTGGATATAAAGGTTGTGAGGGTTTCTCTGTACAAGGGTTGTGCACGAGTATAAGCACAAAGGGAAGTGTGTGGGAGAAATGATTATGTGAAGCAAATGATTGGCATTAGGTTCTCTGCACATGAGAAGAAATGGAAAATGACTAAGTGTTGGCCTATGTAGAAGATAGGTTGTGTAGAGGGTGGAGGGATAGTTTTATAATAGAGAATATCTACACCACACAAGGAATCCTCGCTCAACACAAATCATAAAAATAAATAAGTATTGTGTACATATGGATTTTCTCCCAATCATATAATGAAACTATAAGCACACGGTGGACTATGAAATGAAAAATAAAGGGGTGGGGAAGAGTTCTATACATGGATAAACTTGGAAATAAAACATGATATATGAAAATGGATCAACACTTCTCTAATGATTTTTCCTCAAAATATGATTATTTATATCTGCATTGGGCCATCCATTCCTTGGGAAATTTTTACTCCTAAATATGATCCCATGATGGTGATCGAAATGTCGAGAAGACAACCCTAACGTAACATTCCATCTCCTCCTTTTTGAATTTATTAATAATTCATACTATTTTTTAATTAATAAAAAATATTGTATTTAATTAACAATAAGTTATCTTACAACACCCCCACCTCATGCCCTTGAAAAAAGAAAAAAAAAATACAAAAAAAGAAAGAGATCATAATTCTATTCAATAAGAAAATATTAGATTCTGTAAATTCTTATAATTCTTATAACATTGCAAAATAAATTCAAAACGATCCTAAAATCCTTAAGAACACTATATTGTGCTTATTTGTGTCTTATACAAAAAATATAGAACTATTTCCAATCTTTCTGTAAACATTTCATCAATATGATGTACCTAAATAGCTATGAAATTGTACAACAACAATTGCCCAAAAACTTCATAAAAGGATGGAACCAATCCCCAAATGGATCACAAGTGGAACATTATAATTGGTCTTTTAAACATCCCAGAGATGAAGCCAAATTTTCCATCTCCAAGAGAAAATAAGAGAATCAATACCAAGATAAAGATCATCCAAGAAAAGACCTGAAATTGTTTCTTCTCAATCAAGGATAGAAGTGATGTGATGTTACAAAGTGGACACATCCTTGGATTCACTCCAACATGAGTGAACACCGAAGATGAGGCCTTGTAATGTACTTAACCTCAAATCTTCAAAGCAATCACATAAAACCAAATAACGTGAAAATTTTGATAAATTCCAAGAAAGATCTCTTGATAATAAAAATAGAAAGCTATATTCACTTGTCTCTTCAAGGGAGCAACCTCCTAAAAAAACTCCAAATAGAATAACAAATCTTGACAAAACATTCATACCTTCTACACAATATATAGCTATCAATAAAAAATCTTAACTACATGTACACCCACTTATAATGAGAACCTACTAACTAATTTTAAAACTTTTTATAATAATTATTTTTTATTATAAATTATTCAATTTAAATTTATTTATTTTAAAGATGTCATGAAATATATTATTTAATGATCCCAACCATAGATACTTTGCACCTTTTATTCCCATAAGTCTCATGATAATTTTAATATCTTGGTGAATCTTTCCATGTTCAAAAAATCGTGTGCCACCAACAATAAAATTATCTTACCTTTGATTGTTTTTACTAGAATTTGGAAAGGGAAATTGTGAGTCACACACTTCAACGTACTTATAGTCGTAGAGGTATGGTATGCAAATTTCGGTGGTTGATCATCTTTACACTAGAGTAGTGTATGCGACCTTATCACCTAGTATGAGATGCTCCTATCATTGCACGATATTATTCATTTCTCATTGAACTATATTTGTGTACAATGTACCCACACATATGTCTCGTGTTCTCATTAGTATGAGAACACGAGACATATGGAGCAGGGTATGCAACCTTATCACCTAGTATGAGATGCTCCTATCATTGCACGAAATTATTCATTTCTCGTTGAACTATATTTGTGTACAATGTACCCACACATGTGCCTTCTAATTAGTTTTGAGCATATCTCTATGGTCATCATGGCATTGGATTTGATAGTAAAGTTGATAGATAGAGGTTGGGATGTCGAAATTTATGATTTATTCATAAATTTTAAAAGAGTTGGGAATGAAATGGTTATTATTTTAAAATAAATTATAGGTTTAATAATATTTAATTATTATTTTTTAATTAATAATAATTATTATATTTACTTATAATATTTTATCATTTTTAAAAATAAATAAATAATTGTTATATTTACTTATAATATTTTATCATTTTTAAAAATACATAAATAATATTATATTATAAGAGTTTTAAAATAATTTATTAATAGTGTAGATGATGTAGATGATATAACATAACTGAGAGATATTTTCTAGTTAAATATTTGAAAAATATTAACCACCAAGTTTGCATAGTGTAGATTTTAGGCATAATAAAACAACAAGATTTTTCTTTAGTTGAACATTCAGAGATGCAAAAATTATCGCCAAAGTATATCATTATGCTAAAATGAGGATCAGAGAATTTGTGGAAATAGAGAAAACCCTAATAATATCAATAGAGAGGATGACACTAAATTCAGTAATACCTAGAAATGTGTTATACGTATGCTCCACAATAATAATTGTATTTAATTTTTTATTATAGGGTGTTAATTGTGTTGAATTAATGTCTATTTTTTTTTAAACAAACTCTCTTTATTAACACTAATTATTATAGGAGAAAGGCTTGTCTTTATCGATCCAGCATTACTTCTTGTTGATCTCTTTTTCTATTATGGATAAGAGTCAACCTCGTAGAGTCTTGTTGGATGCCCAACTTACATTTTTGTTTTGATTAATCTTGAAACATAAAATGACTTTTTAAAACTTGCTACCCAACATAATTTGTTTCCTTCAGATTGTATAAGGTCTTGTTGTGAACATATGGACACTTAAATAGCTATCAATTTGTTATCTTTAATTATTATTATTATTATTATTATTATTATGAGAACATGGTCATATTTGCTTGTAATTTATTCTCACTTCTCAAATTCATGACCGCTAGGCATGAAATTGAGATATCTTTCTCGTACAAGTATTTGACCAGAAAATCTTGTAATCTTTCTATTTTTTTTTAATGATTTGTATCATTGTTTGGTTTAATCTATGTCTGGAAGGAAGATTTACCATTGTTGTTTCCAATCGAGGGGTCTCTAATGATAATCCTAGGAAGAACACTTGTTGGATACACTTCCTAGAAATCAAACAATTTTTATTTTTTTTAATATGCAAAGGCCCTATGTTACGCAAACCCATGGTTTTAATGTCAATGGGTATGGTAATGTCGCGTTTAATTAGTCACAGGTCATGGGGTATAAGGAAATTAACACACACCTCCTCATGACGCGTACCCTTGTCATCTCACCACCTTCTCCACATGCCCTCATCAAGATTCTCATGAAGCAACACTCTGTTCGAATTTTTCTCGGAATTGGGACAATGGTCATGAAAAGATGCAAGGGTTTTCATTAGTTTGCACGGTACGAGGTCCTTTGTCTCTGGCTTTCCGAAAAATCATCAGGACTTAGAGCGGAAAACCACGGTGAAATACCCACACGTAAGGGTGCTCATCACCAGGCATGGATATTTGGCCTCTATTATTGTTCTTGGGTTATCACCGTGCTTTCCCTTGCATCAGGAATGTTTCATTATCTTATTATTTTCCATTATTGATATTATGGCTCCTGTAGTAAGGAAGAATCGAAGGGCCCTCGGGATTTACTTACCCACAATAGCTTAACAGAGTTCAAATCCATGCCAGAATTGAGAGATGATTTTGCAGGATGGATTATGGGCAAACGATGATGATTTTGACAAAACCTTTAAAAAACCATCTCCCAAACAAGGTCGTTTACCTTCCACGGTGGCAGTTTCTTCAGAAACAAAGCGATTTCATAGATATGCCCTATTTTCTCAAGAGTGATTTCTCAGAAAATCTATTTTGGTTGAGGAAATATTTCAGCATACCAAGGGTTAGTCATTCTCATACGATTTTGTGGCCAATCTGCCTTCATTCCTCCAGGGTTGCGAAGGATTATTTGGAATCCGAGCAGAGTTGAGAGCTAAGGAATGAAAAGATGAATCATTGAACCCAAATGTAAATTACCCTCTCCTAGATATCGATCCCGCGTGTTGTTTACACTGCCTCACCTAGGCTCATTGATATTATACCAATGTTACATACATATAGATGAAATTGGATCAGTTTAAAGCACTCAACAAAGAACTTGAAAAGAGAAACAAAATTCTAAATCTCAAACTGGGTATTTTCCAAGTTAATAAGAAGCCCAAAAGACATGGGAACATCATTATCAAGAGATCGACTAATGTCAACGCCATTTTAAAATCCGAGTTGTGCATGTCCTCCTTCTCAAATGTTTGAGTTGGTAAATTTGATTTGATTTGTGTATTGATTAAGGATTACTCTATTTTTCTAGATTAGTTGAATGGATTTGCAAAGTCATTTTCAGTCTGTTTTGTTAAAGTTTTTCTTGGTTTTATTTGTGAATATAGACTAGCTACAAAATCAAAGATTATGTAGCTAGTATTTAATTAGTTTTGTATTGTTTCTAATCGATTCTATTGTTTTTTTACAGGTCATGGGAATATCTCAAGATTTCATCAAAAACAATCGTGAATACAATTGGATGTTGTCTAGATTTCATTTTGTTTTAATTAGCATAAGAGTTAGTTTTTAAAAATCAAGCTGTAGCTTCTCATTGGGTCACAACAAACTTTTAGATAAGTTGTTGAACAAAGTTGTCTTTTATTATACAAATTTTCTATTATAAGTTGAAGTCAGAATATATTGTTTAAACTATCACTATTTTTAAATCATCTGACTCTATCATGTTGATATGAGGTTCGATCCATATTTTGTTTAAATAGTCTGAATCGTTTGAAGAAGAAGGAGGTTTGGAATTGTGAAGACTGGGACTGCTGAAGTTTATTGAGGAATATAATCACTCTTTAACCAAAGGATTTGATCTTTTGGTAAAGGATACTTGTGCATAATCATAGTTTATATATTATGATTTATATTTCTCAAATATATTCGATCTTGTATCAATTCTGGTTAGCTTTGGTCTACTAAATTGTTGTGTGATGAATTATTATTACTTGGTGTTAATTCTTCCTATCCATTAGTCCTTAGTCTTAAAATTTTGTATGACTTTGGGTGACTTTATTCATGCAATGTGATTCTTTTAATATGTTGAATTTATTTACATGTTTCATATTCATATAGATTCATTTATTTCAAGGAATTAAATTCTTTATGTAAAAGAATCATTTATATATTCACCTAAGGTTGGCACATATACAAATTGTCTTTTTGTGCTCTAAAAGGGTCTAAAACCATCAAAGTGAAGTGACTTTCCTCTTGATGTTTGTAAGATCCAGAAATTAGTAGGGTTGTCTATGTTAAAGTTACCTTAAACAGATACCCTTGCAGAAACATATTGTTACAGGGAAACATGATCAATAGATGAGCGCTTAAATATCGGTTAGTAGATTTGCTATTTTTTTAAAAGTGAAAGCAGATTGACCTTTCAGCTCAAACACTTTGTTTATTTCAGTTGGGACATAAATATTTTCTTTCACTCTTTGCTTTTGTTTCTTTTATTAAATTAAAGAAGTCTTTGTATCTTAGATTAAACAACTGTCTTGCCTGAGATTTAGTTCTCTTTCATAATTTTCAGTTTTCAATATTATCATAAAATATTGCAACATGTATATTTGTTTATTTTGTATATGAGATATATTAATATATGTATATATGTGTTAGGTATTTATTTTATTTCTTTTATTTGTAACTTAGTTTTGATCATTCATTGGCTAACGGAGCCACAAAACCCATCAGGGCATGTCATACCAAACAACTTGGGCTACTTAGACAACCCCATACTAGGCTTCCCCTCCCAGTTGACGGTGTTTTCACATATGCCCGCCAACAAGTCTTCTTGAATGACTTACCAAGATCCCCTCTATGTTTTTATAGTTGTGGTACTCCCATTTCTCACTTTGATATTCAACACACTTGCTCAAAACATAGATTCATACATTCATAACATCAACACTTGTGAGTGGACCAGGTGGTAAAATAATTGAATAGATAATAATTGATTTATAGTAGAAAACTAATGATCTCACGTGAAATAACAGAACAACTACATCCATAACATAACATCTGTTAGGTTATTTAGACACTTAGGAGTTAGTTAAGATCTACTTTGTCTAATGTGTCATTGGGTGAAAGTGTGTTTCTTTAGTATGCATTAGTATGCATTTGTAGTTAGGAAATCCGACGATCATGGTGTGTTCTCGACATAGAGTGATCTGACGGTTCATATTCTCCTCGATCTTAACAACTGCAGTGATTCATGGCTTAACACTTGATTGGTCCATGATCTATATTTAAATAGCATGGAGGGTCATTTTCCGATAATCGATTATGAGAAACTCTCTTGTAAATATATTTGTAAGCTTTTTCTTTTGCAGTAATAAATTGCTCCAAGTGGCCACGTTGGATGGGGCCGTGGATGTTTCCTCGTAGGGGTTTTATCATGTCAAAATATAGATGTGTTGATATTTGATCTGGTTGTGTGAGTGGTTACTGAAGGTGTTTTTCCTCGGTTGGAATATTTGTGTTGTCGAACATGGTATCAGATTTTGTTTAAAGACCTGCTTCCATTGTAGATCGAGATCATGAAGCCAAGTTGCCTCATCTCTTGTTTCTTCCATTTACTTACATTTTTGTCCTGAGAGGACTATTCCATTATGTCTGTAGCATTCGTTTCATTTAGGAATTATTTTCATTTCACTCGAAAAGGTTTCCATTTTCCCAAGATACAACCATTTCAGTTAGATTCAGAGGTATAAAGCTTGAATATTCTCTTTTTAAATTTTTGCAGAGTATTATTTCATTTTTCTTTTTTTTGTTTCAAGGTTGCTTCTCTTTTGGATTTGTGTATGCTCTTTTCCTCGCACCCTATGCAATCTCATCAAATCAGAAACATATCGGACAGGGTGCATTTTCTAGGTAAGCTAACCCATATCTAACCCTTGTTGTCATCAAGAACCGATTTTTTTTTCTTGTGTGAACATAGTTGTTTTTAGCATGCTCTCCAAGGCTTTCTTCCACAACAAAAACAACATCACATCCAATCCTCCATCTAAACAATACAATATGTTTTGCTGAAAAAAAGACAAAGAGGGAGGCCGTACCACTCCTTCCTCTATAGGTGTGAACTACCACAAGCAAGAGAAGAGGCAAAAATGTACCAAAATGCTAAGAAATGCAAGGTAGGGTTGAGAGATAGCTACCAAATCCCCAAAAGGGTCTTCTAGTGTTGTGTGCTTATTGGTTAAAAGTTTCCTTATTAAGTAAGAGGTCTGGAGTTCAAGTCTATTTTTTGTTACTTTTTTGAAAAAGTTCATGCATTCATTGCAAAGTGTATTTCATTTCAAGTATAAAAGTGAATCACTATAAGTAGCTTTAATATTTTATTTTAAATCTATTTATTTTGCATGCAACTTTATTGTATAAAGTAACTTCATTTTAAAAGTGATCCCCGCTTCTTTTTATAAAAGTGGGTCACTTCATAAAGAAACTTATTTGTAAAAGTGAGGTTATTTGGAGGGGTATCACCACATGGACCAACTTCCACTTGTCACGTGGCTCTTTGGTTATCATTTATTCTTTTTTCCAAAAGGGAATAACTTTCACATCTGAAGTTTGTTTTTAGTGCCATTTTTTTTAAAATCACCTAATTGTTCGAGATCTTTCCATCTAGATCATTATTTTCAATTTTAAAATCCATATTATCTACATGTTTAATATGAATTCTTCCAGTGATAGTTTTGTTACCAACACCAACTACTTCCAATGGAAATCTCAAATGGAGGATTTATTAAGAAGTAAAGTCCTATACCGGATTACCTTGGGAAAGGAAAAAGAACCCATTGATGATGAAAAGAAAGCCAAATGGGCTAATAGGAATGATGAAGCACGTGGACTAATCATAATGTCCATCTCTCCCGATTTAAGGTTCCACCTTCAAGAAATTGATGACCCCGATGAAGCTTGGGAAAAAATTGAATTTGTGTTTGGTAACACAATATTATTCAAGCACATCATTTAGAAATCTAGATATTGACTTTAAGTCCAAATGATTTTTGTTGCATTGAATACTATCTATCGAAGTTTAAAACACTTAAAATTTTTTGTGAAGAGTGTAATATAAAGATGGAGGAAGAGTGTTGCGTCTACATTATTTGTAAGATACCCTCTAGATATCCCCTTGAGTTTAGGCTATTTTTCTGAGTTTTAGGAGTGTTTATCACTGAGGTATTTCATCAAACATATTGCACCCAAATTGTTGTTAATGTAATCCTTGTAAATTCATGCAATAGAGAAAGCATTATAACAACACCAAGATCATTTCCAATTATACCCAATGCAGAAATACCTTACTGTAAGTGAAAAACACTAGAGATAATGGTTGTACATTTTATTAAAATCCAAAAATTCATACACAGACAACTCCAATACTTGCATAATAAATATTACAATAGTAATTTCAGTTTTAGCATAAGCACACAATTACACACGCTATAATAATTAGATAGAACTTGAAATTCGAGTGAGAGTATGATTGACTCCTGTAGTGTCTTGTTGAGAGTGGAAACTAGGTGTAACAACAACAAGGAAACACCTCCAAATGGTGAATCGACCCTGCTGTATCAACCTTCAGTTATATCTATTGCAAATGAAAGAATCTCTTTTAATGATGCGCCTAGAATGTGAGTAGACAGAGGTAAAGTCTCTGGGATAATGGAAATGCTCCCACAGTTCCTATACCAAAGAAATACACCAAGAACAAAGGACAATTCGGTCTTCCAATGGAGACAATATATTTAAAATTTCATACCCTGAAATGTGCCCAACTTAGAGAGGAATTTTAGCTTAAAAATTAATAGATTCAAATTTCCGAGAAGTGAGATTTGTTCTTACTTACCACCATTCATATTAGCAATTAAAATATGCTTCCATCCACTAGTAGTGCACCCAAATTGTGATGGGGAAACATATGACACTTGGATTCTCTGTCCCATGACCCAAAACTCACCACAAGTGTCTGAAATAGTAGCCATATCATAAACTCGATCTCTAGACATGCAATCAACTCATCAAATAAAGAATACAACCCCCAAGGAAAGTATTATTAGCTTATAAGAGCATATGAATTGTAAATAAGAGAACTCAACCACCATAAATTTATTTCCTAAGAGGAACTCGCCTTTCCTTCGTGGATTTGGCCTCCACACCTATAACCAAGTCACTAAATTGATGGAAATCTAGTATCAATGAAGCACAATGAGAAATCTGCAGTGATCTCTCCCCAAAAATGACTAGAGTGTATAGTTACAACACTGAAACCAGTAGATGAACAAGGGTTTCCAAAAACCCTAGGCTCTCTTCTCAAGATCTCTCCAAAATCATTTTCTCAAAATGAACAAATGGAAGAATAAGGAGAGACTCCTCACTTTTCCCCTTTTATTCCTCATTTTCCTTTTTCCCACTCATTATTTTACTTTATTTCATAAATTCACTTAAGTGAGTTTTTCCACTCTATAAAATTAAAGTGACCTTTGAATTTCTTAAGACCCATGTCCCCCTTTTCGATAAATTAACATTATAAAGTCATCATAGGAATTTTATGTCCCCTAGGTCCCTTTTTTTTCCTTAGCCCACGGGAACAGTTTAGGCTAGCGAAATTGCCACCATGGTGCTTTTATGCATGCAGAAGGGGACATTATAGCCCTCCCCACCCAAGAATGCTTGTCCTTAAGAAAAATCAATCCTGGATGTTGAAGCACGTGTTCTCCTTCCCAGGTTACATCTTCTATAGGAAAGTCCTTCCATTTAACCAGATATTCTCTGATGGTACAATTCCTCAACCTACATTCCCTTACTTCTAAGATTTCTTTAGGAACTAGAACCAAATATCCTTCTTCATCCAATGGTGGAAACTCAATGGAAGTGGTGATATGTTGCTCCATTTCCTTCTTGAGGCATGAAACATGGAACATGTTATGTATCTTACTACCCTCTTGCAACTCTAGCTTGTACGCCACCTCATGAATTCTCCTCGAGATGCGATAAGGACCATAGAATCTGTGTTTTATTTTTTCTTCCCTTTTCATTTTGAGTGAGTATTTCCTATAGGGATGAAATCATAAATATACCATATCCCCCATCTCAAGGATGTTCTCTACCTGATTCCTATCGACATACATCTTCTATCGATTATGAGTCGACTGCAAATTGTCTATGAGAACCCGTACGACGTCCTGGCTTTCCTGTATCCAATAGTTTTACGTAGGTGCCATGCTATCAACAAATATTTGGTCCACGAATGTCATAGCATCATAAACATACACATATTGGAAGGGTTTCATCATGATTGACATATGTAACATTGTATTGTAGAAGTTTTCCCCCAAGTGGAGCCATTTTATCCATGCTTTATGTTGCCCTGACCCATAATTCCTCAGATATACCTCTAACCATTTGTTCACAATTTGGGTATGTCCATCAATCTAAGGATGATAACTGGTGCTCGGTGTTACATACGTCCTGACCAGTCTAAATAATTCTTGCTAGAATCCTCCCATGAATCGAGGGTCCCTGTCACTGACGATATTTTTTGGAAATCCATGCAATCTGAATACTTCTCTAAAGAAAATCTCCACCACCTGTGTTGTTGAATACCTGGAGGGTATGGAAAAGAAGTGTGAAAACTTCATGAGACTGACAACCACCATGTAAATGAAATCCTTCCCATGTACCTAGGGAAACCCAATGATGAAATCCATAGAGATACTTTCCCATTTTTGTTCAGGAATGGGAAGTGGTTGCATTAGTCCATTAGGATAAGTGTGCTCTGCCTTATTCTGTTGGTAGACATTTCATTCCCTTATGAATATTAGCACATCGTTTTTAATTCCCTTCCATGCAAATCTTTCCCTAATCTTCCTATAAGTTTTCAAGTACCCATGGTATCCTACCAATGGGGAACTGTGTGCTACCTACACAATTTTGTCCTTAAGATGGGACTCTGGTATGAGGTAGATCCTATCCTTATAATAAATGATGTCGTTGACAACTCTATAGCGATCATCCTGTGTCTGTCCATCGAGGATCTCACAAGAAAACTAGTTATTGGAATACTCTATCAACAATAGAGCTTTCCAATCCATTGACACCTTTATGAGTGAGAGAGTGGGTGGTATTCTGGAAAGAGCATCATCCACTACATTATTCTTTCCATTCACATACTCTATCTCAAAATCATAAGGTTGAATCTTACTAATCCACTTCTTCTTCCACTCACTCAATTCTTTCTCCTCCATGATGAATCTTTGTAAGTTTTAAACTTGTGAAGTAAATCAATGCATATAGATTCTTAAGAAAAACATAATTTAATTAATGGCTCATACACATAGTACACAAAGATTTATACTGGAAACCATCAATCGAGGAAAAACTTTTTTATATTCATTATATCGAATTTCACCATTCACTATACAGTATATACAATGTTTTTAGGTATTTCGTAGATACCAAAACCTTAATTCCTTAATCCGGGATTAATTTAGAAAACCGCTAAAAATAGAAAAATCCACTAGAAATATAAAAAACTGCCCAAATCTGACACACCCACACACACACATGCAAAGAATATAACACATACCCAACAATCTTAGGCTATTTTGATATGTCTTTACCTTACACCGGTTCCCTACCAAGTATTTCCTGAACTTTGCCAATGCATGCAGATGGCCAACATCTTCTTGTCGTATATCGAATAATGTCGTGCATAATCCCTAAGTTTGTGGCTTTCAAAAGAAATGGGATGGCTATTCTACATCAAGACGACCCCTATCCCTATCCCTGAAGTATCACACTCCAAGACAAGGGGCTGAGTGAAATCAGGGAGTGCTAGAGCAGGGCATGAGCTCATCACCTCCTTGTTCTTCCCAAATGTCTCATGGGCCTCCTCTAACCAAATGAAAAGCCCCCTTTTTGGTGAGATCGGTTAGTGGCACTATCAAATGTGAGAATCCTTTAAAAAAAATCTTGTAGTAAGTGAAGAGATCAAGGAAACTCTTTATTTCTGTCAGATTCATGGGATTTGTCCAGTCAATGATTGCCCTGATCTTTTCTTGGTGCACCTGTACTCCATTCGCCCCAATCACATGCCCCAAGTAGATAATCTTTGTCATACCAAACTCCCACTTGGATTCCTTTGCATACAACTACTGACTATCTATAATACCAAGTACTTCATCAAGATGTCACAGATGATATTCCCATGTTTTGTTGTATATGAGGATGTCGTCAAAGAAGACCAATATGAAATTCCTTAGCTCCTTATTGAACACATGATTCATGCACGATTGGAAAGTGGAAGGGTGATCCATATTTTTTTGAGAACGACATGAAGACAAAAATACAACTGATATATATCAAGGAAATACACAGAGATAATGTGGAGAACAAAAAAATATAGTGAAACCCAACTTCTATTAATGAACAAGAGAGAGAAAAACATTGTAGAACAAAAACTAGCAGAATGGGGTAGCTTATCTATGAAAATAAAGATATGTTGTCTATGCTTCATTCACAACAAGCTTTACATCACACTCCATTGCACTCTTAAAGGGCCTCCTTCACCTCAATTATATATGAGAGAGTGAGAGGAGAACAATTCCCATGATGGATGTGGGATAAATTGGACTAAGTTTATAAAATTCCATAGGCATGCAAAACACTAGGACTTCTTGGGCAGTCACCCATCCTAGTACTACTCTAGCCTGAGCGTGCTTAACTATGAAGTTCTAATGGGATCTATTGCATTAAATCTATGCTGTAGGCATGTACAAAGACCACTAGGAAATAATCGCATGATGTATGTAATTAACAAATTAAGATGAAATTATATTCCATTCCCCATTAAAAGGGTGAATATCATAGTTGATCAAAACCACATGCTCAAAATGGGGATTTAGTGGAAAAGGTCGATGGAAACCGAGATCCATCTGGATCATTCCTCCCCCCTTAGGAATAATCAGTCCCCATTGCATCAAGTTCCCATGGGATATGAGGAGACTTCTGTTAAATCTGAATCTTGGTTCGTTTCTTTCCTTGTTGAATAAGTTATACTGCTTAGCTTGTTGAAGGTTGTCATAAACCTGTTGCTAGAGGTGTTAGATCTATTCAACCAATCTAGTTGCATGATATACATGAGCATGGGAGGACTCTGTTGGTGAATATGCAACATGAAGAGTATGAAGGGTTATGTTATTGTTGATTAATTGGGTTGGTTTTCATTGATGTCAACCCTTGAAGAAATTCCGGTAGCGAATTCTGGTAGCACAAAGGTTTGGGTAATGGACCCAAGTTTGTTTGATGGATAATGGTATGAATTTTGATATATTTTCAGGTAAAACTATTCTATATGTATAGTACATGTCATGTCATTTCCATTGGTATGTGGAACATCGCATAACTCCTCACGGTTAAAGAGTTATGGCCATGTGAAGTTAGAGAACCCTCATGAGTCATCTAGAAGCCCCAAAAGGTTAAAGTAGTCAAAGTGCATACAAAATAAATTATTTAAATAATAAAGTTAATGGAGAAATTACTAAGTGGACAAGTGGTTAGAAGTGGGTTAGCCATAAAATAAGGAAAGTGGTTTAAGATGGTTAAAAGGTAACCCCTTGAGGAAGCTACATGAAAGTATAAATAAGAGACAAGGCTCTCTCATTTTAATCACACTTGAACCTATTGAATATCATTGAATATATGTTTTATGAAAGATTATTTGGGAAGGCATTATTGATAGAGAAAAGTGTGGAAGAAAAAGTGCATAAGAGGCAAGGATCTCTCATTTTAATCATACTTGAACCTATTGAATATCTATTTTGTGAAAGTTTATTTGGGTAGGTATTATTGATAGAGAAAATTGTGGAAGAAAAAGTGTTGTAGGAAAACTGCGGCAGAAAAAGTGCAATTGGAAAACTGCGGCAGAAAAAGTGTGGTAGAAAAATTGCAGCAAAAAAAGTGCGATAGAAAAAGTGCGGCAGGAAAACTGTGGAAGAAAAAGTGTGGCAGGAAAAGTGCAGCAGAAAAATCATAGCAAGAAAAGTGCAGCAAAAAAACCACAATAGAAAAAGTGCGGCAGAAAATCGTGCAGCAAAACCGCGACAATAGAACGCTACAAGAAGAAAAAAAAAAAGGTATGGTTCTCATATGTGTAATGTTGAATTTATGAATCGGGGTTTCCTTGTAAATATGTTGGATGCCCTCTTGGGAGTTTATGGCTTGCTGTAGAGTTGATTTGAGGTAGATATACTGAAGTTTAGTATTGATTCATGTTTGAGGGATTTTGGTTGAGATATGTTACAGATAGAGGTTGTATAATAGTGAGGTTGTGGCACATGGTTTGATGTAATGGTTTATGGTATTGGGTTTATGGATAGAGTGATGAATTGTTAGATGAATTTTGATGGTTATATTGGTATATGTATTTGGTATATGGTTGAGGTACATGTTGCGTACATGGTTGAGACAAATAGTTGATGAGTTGGCACATACATGAGGTGTATAATTGATGATGTTGATACATCCTACTGAGTCATATTTTATGTGTATTTGATGCATTATTGATACATATTTGGTGCATGGTTGATGCACTCGTTGATGGTATAGGTTGAGGTACATATTGGTGCATGGTTGATGCACTTGTTTATGGTACATGTTGATTACAGGTTGAGGTATAGGTTGGTGCATGGTTGATGCACTTGTTTATGGTACAGGTTGTTTGGTACAGGTTGGTGCATGGTTGATGCACATTTTTATGGTATAGATTGATTATAGGTTGATTGGTACAGGTTTACAACAATACATCTCACAGTGATAGTGTCATAGTGGTTTCATCATTCTACTTTTATTTTAGGGTGGTTGGACGGGGAAAGAACAGGTGGTTGTATCCACCTTCCAGTTGTAGCCAAAGAACATAGGGGGTTTGAGCCTCCTTATGGTTGTAGCCAGATAATTAGGGATTTGGAGCTTCCCTTAGGTTGTAGCATGAAAACTAGGGGGTTGTAGTGTCTTTCTTGTTGTAGCCAGAGAATTGGGGAGTTGGAGCTTCCTTCAATTTGTAGCCTGAGAAACTAGGGGGTTGGAGACTCCTTCCAGTTGCAACTGAAAAACAAAGGAGGTTGGTGCTTCTAATGAATGTAATTCTTAAATACATATAAGAAAAAACATTATGTAGTTTTCTCCCTCTTTGGGTTTCCATGTAAAACGTTGGTGTACTGTGTATGTGTTTGATTGCTCATTTGTTCATTGTTTATTTACTCTACAACTATTGTATGATAATTCTACATTGATATAACACTTGAATTTAATGGTGAAAAATGATTAAATTTCTCTATTATTGATTCACCCCCCCTCTCAATAATAGAGCAATTTAATCCATATTAGATGTAATGCAGGCAGTTGGACATGTGGCATGATTTCAAGAAGCAGCAAAGGAATCACATGTATTAACAGTGAAACAAATTTTCAGATATATCAAAGGAACAAAAGAGTTTGGATTATGGTATCCAAAAGAAAAGGATCTATCACTTATTGCCTACACAGATGCAGATTGGGTAGGTTGCATTGATGATCGATGAAGCACCAGTCGAGCAACGCTGTTACAAGGGAAAAACTCTCTATGGCCAAGGGTAAACCACAATAGATAGGTATGACTGTAGAAACCAACTCAATTCCAACATGTGCTATATAATCTAATGTGCAATACGATGAAGAAGCCTACCTCGATCCAATTGTTTGATGTCGTTCCACCATTGAGCACTTTGAACCAAAGCTTTACACCTGCAAGAAGTTCTCAACAAACAAGCGATGGAAGTATATAGTGACAATATATAAAATGAGTTAGCACATCAGATAGCACAATCCATTAATAAACATTAAAAACATGCCCATAGATAATAAAAATATATTTGCAAGATATTGATAGGATGGGAAAGGAGTATTTCTATTAATAATTGATCAACATAAGTATCAACATTACAAGCTTCTGTGTCAACACAGTTCGAAACCAAAAAAACAAGTTCCTTCCAACTGGGTCTCCACCACTTCAATCCTCCACCAAAGGAAAGCTCATAGCAAAGAGGTAATGAGGTCCTCTCAACAATAAGGAAATATCTTGGGGGCTGAACACTGTGTTTAGACTTGAGGGACAAAGGGATGCAGATTCAATATGAAGTAATTTCTCTAGAGTAACTTTGCTCTCAAAGTTGAATGCTTTCTCCTCTTTTTCCATAGCTAGAAATTGTGCTCTTATAGCCTCTAGAATGCAACTAAAGGGTCGAGTCAGAACGTTTCCAGTATATGGAAGGCCAAAGATCAGAGATATTTTTTCGTGACATGGAAACCCGACCTCATTTTGTATTTTCTGGCACAAATCCCCATATACGTGATCTGTAGTGGAGAAGCAAGTGTATACGCATATTGCAAAGCAGTTAGGGAGTGTATATGTGGATATATATATATTTTTGGCTTTGGATTTATCAAAAGGGGGTTGATAAGTCTGCATAGGGAAGTGGAAAAAGGCCCTTTGTGCAAGATAGCAATGGTGAGGCAAATCTTGCTATAACAAATGCTCCCTAATGTGTGAGATCAGAGGAGTATTTGCAATGTCCGAAATACATTATAAATAACCTAGAAGTGGAGTGGTAGAGAACCAAATGGATGAACTCAATTGCTCATTACATTATGTACTGACTTTGTATACATGGCTGCCAAAAATACAATGCAGATCCATGTGGAAAATATACCAACAAGTGTTCATGGCCATGAGTAGGCAAGTATAAATGCGGTTACATGCCAATAGTTGTCATAGTCACGAACAAGGCCCAGTGAAACTAGTCTCAAAATCAATCTGAAGATATCTGTATACCATGGAGTACAATCTAATCTCCCATGATCGCTGAAGTCAAATAGGTATTGGTCCAATGAAATGGAAGGAACAACTCATGAAAGTTGCATCCACAAAGTGATGTCTTCAAGACTTCAATACAATCCGCCAATGGTGCAAGTCTACATCATGTGAATAAATGAGTTGAGGTTGAACAGGATGAGACATCATTTGATTACTGGTCATTGAGGCATACCGTTAACAAACGCGAGACAACCTACCAATGATGAAAGTAGGTATCAAGGCACTGAGTACATCTCTACAAATGTGAATAAAGGAGCTGGTGTCAAACACTTGAGACATCCATTGATCAGGAGACATTAATGTATTCCCATATGTCAATGGCGAGAGAGCCTGCCACTAATGAATGAAAGCCTCAAGGTACTCATAAAAATCTATGTCTCGTATCCAAAATACATGAGTTGAATTTGATGGAAAGAGACATGCTGAAAGGAGAGAATTAAGGCATCTATCATCAGTCAGCACGAGGAATAAAGCAGGAGCTTCATGATTTGGTGGAGATCGGATGAAGAACATGTTCATGAACCAATGACCCTGTGCATCTTTCGCATGTGCCAAATGCAAGTGGTACACGAAAAAGACCCTTTGAATAACAACAAATGATGAAAACTGTTGACAAAGGCGAGGAAACAACCAATAAGGCTAATGGAATCCAATACACTGCATGAATCCCAAACTGTGAATAGATGTCTCATCGTCGAACACAAGGGAAACCACCCAGTCAACGACCCCTGATGAAATGTCGATTGTTGGGTTCAATGTGACCTACCAATGATGAAAGTAGGGCCAAGGTGCATCATAAGACCAAAGTATCATGTGATTCTGAGACAAACTGAGGGTATGGCCAACATGCAAAGTCAAGATTTCTAAGGAGTGGCTGAAACAAGTTGATAGACTTCCTTTGAACAAGAGCATGAGACATACGGTGGAATTCGACAACATAGACTTAATGATGTGACAACTAGATACAGGAGGCATGCATAATGTTCTCTATAGTGAATGGAAGATTAACCAGTCGGTAGAGAAAATTTTGTAACAAGATCAGCTTCCTAAGTCCATGCTAAAGCCAAAATTATGATGATGCAAGGACTCAATAACTTTGTGCTCTATTCAAAGGAGACATGACTACTGCCAATTACCATATAGTACTCCCTTCCCACCTGTCTTTTTTTATTTTTTCATAACAAGTGAATGCTATGATATAGAGGAGGGAACGAGTGTCGCAAGTAAGCAAAGCTAGTTCCAGCAGTGGAACGTACCTATGCTTAATCGAAGGAAAGGAATGCGGGAGATGGACACTCGGGGTAATGTTCCTTCCAGGGTATAGGGTGTCAAATTGCGAAGGATATAAACAAGGCTTTGCTTGGTTGAGGATGCAAACTGCTTAGGCCATGGTTTATAATGCAAAGCGAGAACCAGCTAAAGGATCAATACTGCAAGCAAGGGCATGAGATGCAATCACAATTTAATGCCAAAAAATGTCCTTTTTTATATCTTTTAGTCTACTTGGTTTGAAAAAGGGGTAAACTTGTGCCAAATAGACGTCTTTTCAAATCCAATTTATGAGTGTGAAAAAGACAAGTTCACTTGGTGATCTTTTCCCTTTTTGATAGCGAGTCGGAAAATACCTTAACTAAGACTCATGATCTTTCAAATACAATTTTAACGAGTGCGAAAGGGACAAATCACTCGACGATATTTTCAATTTCTAATAACGAGTCAAAAAGAGCTTAACTAAGACTCATGTTTAGTTCTAATCAACATGTAAAGGGGGAGGCCAAGGCTCCCGTCCCGACCTTCTTCCGAAAGTCAGTATCCTACAGATAGCTGACAAAATATTGGGAAAGCCCAAATCTATCCAAGTCGAGGAGGAGAAAGTGATAACAGACTACATAGTCTCTGTTATGGTTCGAATAATGTCTCTTAGTGGAAAAAACATAGGTCTGGGTATGGGATGTCTTGTCAGGTCATCCCAGTCGAAGGGGACCTTGTCAGAACTCGAAGAGAGAGTATTCCGAGGAAGAATGAATCTCTCTTGTTCAGAAGGGGGAAGACTTGGAATGTTGATGACGTGACTGGAGGGTGCATCACTCTTTTTAGGGAGAGTCAGTTTTACCATAAATGGCATAGGCATTGTCACTTTTTCAATTATAGGTTGAAGAGGATGCATGGTAACAGGGGTAGGAGATGCTTCACCCTCTGTGGAGAGGGTGAGGTCAGAGGAAAATCTTGGTGGTTCCTGTCAGGATCATTAAAGGTGAAGTGGTCTAAGGAGGAACCATGGGTGTCTTGGAGTCCGAGGGGATTTTGGGTGAGACCCAAGCCTGATCTGGTATCCAGACAGTCAATGGGAACAAGCGAGTAAGATGGCTCCCTTCACAAGTCTTGCAAAGGAATTTATGCTTACATTTGAGACGTCTAGGTTTCTCGACGAGACTAGTCGAGGAAAGAGAGTCGTCTCATGTATAATGAATAGGAGTTGGAGACATGACATGGCTATGATCTGGGGTGAAAATGATGGTGCCCCCAACATAATTGGCATAGGTTGGAAGCAATTTGTTGACATGATTTGTAGAAAGTGTCGACTCATCTTTGACATGACTAGAAATGGTGTGGCTTACAATGGTTGGGATAGCGATAGATTGTGGTATTTGATTCCAAGATCCCAGAAAAGATTGATTTTGAAACATTGCAGGCCAGAAAGGATCCTGGTATACTCCCTGTCCTAGACTAGAAACATGGTGGTTTATGCCAAGGTGGTATGAAGAGGTCTGTATGGGCATCATCATTGAGGTCTGCAAAGAGACCGAGGTAGGACAAGAATTATTCGAGTGAGGATATATGTTGCCCCCTTGTGAGGGTGTCCCATAAGGAGGGTAGCCTGAATTATAAAATTGAGTCTCCCCATATGAAATACCTGGGGGTACTTGATGACCTAGTGCAGAAAAAGTGTTTATAGGGATCGACATGGAAGATGAAATATAGATGGGCGACGTGTAAAAAGAAACCATCTGAGCACTGGATCCTAAAATAGCATAGCTAGGATTGGATCCATAAGGTGGAAGGTTCCAACCTCCCATGGGAACAAGAATCATATCAAACGAAGAAGTGGGCATGGGAGCGATGGTGCCTCCAGGTCCAATGCTAGGATTCAAATAAGTAGACCAGGGAGGGGGTTGCATTTGGGAAGGCATATCAACAGAAAATTGACTAGAGACCCAAGGTGTGGATTGAGTGTTATAATAGTGCATACCATTGTAAAAAACAAAAGGGTCTTCCCCCATGAAATGAGGAGGCATCATGGAGGGGGGGTAGCGGTTAATGGAGGAGTAAAATGCACTCTGCTATCCATGATAACGAAACCAAAAACTAGAGTCCTAGGGCCAACTAGTAATCAAAGAGCATACCAAAAATTCAAGCAGCCAATATGCATGCAAACGGGCTAAAGTGGTTGAGTGGCCTCACTCGCTAAAGAAGGTATGCCTCGTCCAGGAGGGACCTGAGACTCCCTGCTAAAGTTTGGAGGTAACAAAATCAGTTATAAGGGCCCTCATAGGCTTAACAACCAGTCGGTCAAATCCCCTAAAAGAGGTAATCTTCCATAAAGGTTGTGTGTTGTCTGACCCCTATCTAACCCGGGATACAAGCATAATAACCCCTGCAAGTAACCTATGAGAAACCTAAGTCAAGAAACTAATCAACCACTATATAATTGATGCACAAGCGAACAATCGTAAGTCTGGATTACCGTATGGGTAGGGTAGCAAAGACAAAAATCTTGAAAGTACCACCTCTCACAGAGGTATGGATACTAGCAAGATCCCCAAATACAAATAAATCCACAGAAATATCTCTAACGCTAGGTGAGTATCTAGCGGTTATCCCTTCAACAAACTTTGTGTGACCTCGTGCTTAACTCCGGTGTGAATGGAGCCTCTTGATATTACCAATTATACAATGTATTTCTCAACTCCCTGTCTCAGACACATACGTTGATTTAATTGCCTTGGAGAAGTTTACTCACAAAATCCTATTCCAAGGCACTAAATCCTAGGCTAGTTTGTGCACCCTAAACAATAAAATCGTTACTAATCAATTTTAGTTTAAAGCGTAAATTTTATTGGTTGTGATTACTCAAAAAGGGATGGAAATGAAACTCATGGTGTTATGACTCTGCATGAAAATAAAAATAGATATAATGCAAAGACTAACTTTAACTTTTGAGTGAATGATATGCTAAATAAAAACAATGCAATCTTCAATTTTAACTCT
This sequence comes from Picea engelmannii, assembly GCA_009831015.1. Classification (NCBI taxonomy): domain Eukaryota; kingdom Viridiplantae; phylum Streptophyta; class Pinopsida; order Pinales; family Pinaceae; genus Picea; species Picea engelmannii. Next base: position 70,681 of record ML796462.1, read on the forward strand.
GCAACTCATAAGTAAAATGCCATCTTTCGTTAAGTGTGCTAAGCTAATGATAAAGGTTCCAAGACAAAAATACCAACCAATGCAAAATACCTATTTTTGTTTTTGTATTTTCAATGTATTAAAAAGAAAATGCATGGACTGATAAGTGACTTCATATATAACTTCTACTGTGTATAAAAGTAATCACTCGAGAAGAATACCAAGAAGCTAAGCATACAACCCAACTACCAAGGACAAATAAAAAACAGAAAACAAAGAGAAAGATGTCGCCCAAAAATTCAACTCCAAACAGGTTTCCTGTCATCCCAGATAATCTCAACAGGCACCACAGAGACCTAAGAAGGTTCAATGGTATTCAAAAACTACCCAACAGGCACTAAACCAAGCAAGCAAGCAAGGGGAAGTGGTATACGCGACTGTTCAAGAGAAAAGGGCGTATATACACCTCTTGTAGTGGAACAACAAGTGTGTATACGTGGTTGTCAGGGAAAAAAGGGTGTATATCTTTTAAAACAAGGCTAGGAAAGGGTAAAAGCCTAAAAAGCGTAGACCTAGAGTGAATAGACTCTATCCAACTATGATATGACAAGAAACACAAAGGAAAAAGAGAAATGTAAGAAGAAAAAATACTTCAACCCTTAGAAGGAAGATCTATCTCCAGTGGGGTCGCCATTTCTGTCACAAGGGAAAAACTCTCTATGGCCAAGGGTAAACCAAAACATATAGGTATGACTGCATAAACCAACTCAATTCCAACATGTGCTATATAAACTAATGTGCAATACAAGGAAGAATCCTACCTCGATCCAATCGTTTGATGTCGTTCCACCATTGAGCACTTTGACCCAAAGATTTACACCTGAAAGAAGTTCTCAACAAACAAGTGATGCAAGTATATAGTGAAAGTATATAAAATGAGTTAGCACATCAGATAGCACAATCCATTAATAAAAATTACAAACAATCCCATGAATAATAATCATATATTTTCAAGATATCGATAGGATGGGAAAGGAGTATTTCTATTAATAATTGATCAACAGAAGTATAAACATTACAGACTTCCGTGTTGGCATTGTTCGAAACCAAGAAACCAAGTTCCTTCTAACTGGGTCTCCACCACTTCAATCCTCTACCAAAGGCAAGCTCATATCAAAGAGGTAATGAGGTCCTCTCGACAATAAGGAAAGAGCTTGGGGGCTGAACACTGTGTTCAAACTTGAGGGACAAAGGGATGTAGACTCAATATGAAGTAATTTCTCCAGAGTAGCTTTGCTCTCAAAGTTGAATGCTTTCTCGTCTTTTTCCATAGCTCAAAATTGTTCTCTTATAGCCTCCAGAATGCAACTAAAGGGTTGAGTCGGAACATTTCCAGTATATGGAAGGCCAAAGATCAGAGATATTTTGTCATGACATGGAAACCTGACCTCATTTTGTATTTTTTGGCATAAATCTCGATATACACGAGTTGTAGTGGAGCAACAAGCGTATATGCATCTTGCAAAGCAGTTAGGGAGCATATATGTGGAAAAATATATATTTTTGGCTCTAGATTTATCAAAAGGGGGTTGGCAAGTCTACATAGGGAAGTGGAGATAGGCCCTCTATGTAAGATAGCAATGGTGAGGGAAATATTTCTATAAGAGATGCCCGCTAATGTGTGAGATCAGAGAAGTATCTGCATTGTCTGAAATACATTATACATAACCCAAAAGTGGAGTGGTAGAGAACCAGCTGGACGAACTCAATTTCTCATAACATTATGTACTAACTTTGCATACATGGCTGTCAAGAATACAATGAATATCCATGTGGAAAATATAACAACATGTGTTCATGTCCATGAGTAGGCAAGTATAAATGCAGCTACATGCGAATAGCTGTCATAGTCACGAACAAGGCCCAGTGAAACCAGTCTCAAAATCAATTTGAAGATATCTGTATATGATGGAGTACAATCTAATCTCCCATGATCGATGAAGTCAAATAGGTATTGGTCCAATGAAATGGAAGCAACAACTTAGGAAAGCTGCGTCCACAAAGTGATGTCTTCAAGTATTCAATACAATCCACCAATGATGCAAGTCTACATCATGTGAATAAATGAGTTGAGGTCGAACACGATGAGACATCGTTTGATTACCAATCATTGAGGTATACCGTTAACAAACTTGAGACAACCTACCAATGATGAAAGTAGGTATCAAGGCACCGAGTGCATCTCTACAAATGTGAATAAAGGAGCTGGTGTCAAACACTTGAGAGATCAATTGATCAGGAGACATTGTTGTATTCCCATCTGTCAATGGTGAGAGAGCCTACAACTAATGACTGGAAGCCTCAAGGTACTCATGTCATATCCAGAATACATGAGTTGAAGTCGATGGAAAGAGACCCATTGAAAGGAGAGCATTAAGGCATCTCTAATCAGTTAGCACGAGGAACAAAGCAAGAGCTTCATGATTTGGTGGAGATCAGACAAAGAACATGTTCATGAACCAATGACCCTGTGCATCTTTTGCATGTTCCAAATGCAAGCAGTACACGAAAAAGACCCTCTGAATAGCAACAAATGATGAAAAATGCTTACAAAGGCGAGGAAACCACCAATAAGGCTAATGTCATCCAAGACATTGCACGAATCCCAAAGTGTGAATAGATGTTTTGCTGTCGAACACAAGGGAAACCACCAGGTCAATGACCCATGATGAAATGTCGATTGTTGGGTTCAAGGTGAACTACCAATGATGAAAGTAGGGCCAAGATGCATCATAAGACCAAAGTATCATGTGATTCTGAGACAAATTGAGGGTATGCCCGACATGCAAAGTTAATATTTCTGAGGAGTGACCGACATAGGTTGATAGACTTCCTTTGAAAAAGAGCATGAGACATATGGTGGACTCCAACAACATAGACTTAATGATGTGACAACTAGATTCAGGAGCCATCCAAAATGTTCTCTATAGTGAATGGAAGATTAACCAGTCGGTAGAGAAAATTCTGTAATGAGATCAGCTTCCTAAGGCCATGCTAAACCCAAAATTATGATTACTCAAGGACTCAATAACTTTGTGCTTTGTTGAAAGGTGACACAGCTGCTGCCAATTACAATATAGTACTCCCTTCGTGCCCATCATTTTTTGTTTCTTCATAACAAGTGAATGTTATGATACAAAGGAGGGAACGAGTGTCGCAAGTAAGAAAAGCTAGTTCCAGCAGTGGAACGTACCTATGCTTAATGCAAGGAAATGAATGTGGGAGATGGACACTCGAGGTAATGTTCCTTCCAGGGTATAGGGTGTCAAATTGCAAAGGATATAAACAAGGCTCTGCTTGGTTGAGGATGCAAATTGTTCGGGCCATGGTTTATAACGCAAAGCGAGAACCGGCTAAAGGCTCAATACTGCAAGAAAGGGAATGAGATGCAATCACAATTTAACGCCAAAAAATGTCCTTTTTTATATATTTTAGTCTACTTGGTGTGAAAAAGGGGTAAACGTGTGCCAAATATACATCTTTTCAAATCCAATTTACGAGTGTGAAAAAGACAAGTTAACTCGGCGATCTTTTCCCTTTTTGATAGCGAGTCGGAAAAGAGCTTAACTAAGACTCATGATCTTTCAAATCCAATTTTAACGAGTGTGAAAGGGACAAATCACTCAGTGATCTTTTCAATTTTTAATAATGAGTCAGAAAAGAGATTAACTAAGACTCGTGTTTAGTTCTAATCAACATGTAAAGTGGGAGGCCAAGGCTCCCATCCTAGCCTTCTGTCAAAAGTCAGTATCCTGCAGATAGATGACAAAATCTTGGGAAAGCCCAAATCTCTCCAAGTCAAGGAGGAGAAAGTGCTAACATAGTACATAGTCTCTGTTATGGTTCGAACATTGCCTCTTAGTGGAACAAACATAGGTGGGGATATGGGATGTCCTGTCAAGTCATCCCATTCGAAGGGGACCTCATTAGAACTCGGAGATAGAGTATTTGAAGGAAGAATGAATCTCTCTTGTTCATAAGGGGGAAGGCTTGGAATGTTGATGACGTGACTGGAGGGTGAATCACTCTTTTCAGGGAGAGTCAGTTTGACCATAAATGGCACCAACATTGTCACTTCTTCAATTATAGGTTGAAGAGGATGCATGGTAACGGGGGAAGGAGACGCTTCACCCTCCGTGGAGGGGGTGAGGTTAGAGGAAAATCTTAGTGGTGAGACAGTCAGGATCATTAAAGGTGAAGTGGTGTGAGGAGGAACCATGGGTGTCTCGGAGTCTGAAGGGATTTTGGGTGAGCCCCATGCCTCTGGTATCCCAACAATAACTAGGCACAAGTAAGTAATATGGCTTCCTTTACAAGTCCTGCAAAGGAATTTAGGCTTACATCTGAGACATCTAGGTTTCTCAACAGGACTGGTTGAGGAAAGAGAGTCGTCTCATGTATAATGAATAGGAGTCGAAGACGTGACACGACTATGATCCAGGGTGAAAAGGATGGTTCCCCCAACATAATTGGCAGAGGTTGGAAGCGAGTTATTGACATGATTTGTAGAAAGTTTCGACTCATCTCCAACATGACTAGCAGAGGTGGGTGATGGTGCATGGGTGTTACTTACAGTGGTTGGGCTAGCAATATAATGCCATATTTGATTCCAAGATACCATAAAATATTGATTCTGAAACATTTTAGGCCAGCAAGGATCCTGGTATACTCCCTGTCCTAGCCTAGAAACATGGTGGTTTATGCCAAGGTGGTTTGAAGAGGTCTAGATGGGCATCATCACTGAGGTCTGTAAAGAGACCAAGGTAGGATAAGAATTATTCGAGTGAGGATATATGTTGGCCCCTTGTGAGGGTGTCCCATAAGGAAGGTAGCCCAAATTATAAAATTGATTCTTCCCATATAGAAGACTTGGGGGTACTTGAGGACCTAGTGTAGAAAAAGTGTTTAAAGGGACCGACATGGCAGATGAAAGATACATGGGCAGGGAGTAATAAGAATCCATCTAAGCACTAGATCATGAAAGAGAATAATGAGGATTGGATCTGTTATCACCCCATAAATTATGGGACTCAATTGATGACTTGGATATTAACTGTATCTAGTGATTTTGTTGGCAAATGATGTTTTCATTCTTCAAATAATTTGTAAAAAGAAAGAAGAAAAGAAAAGGTAAAAAGAAAAATAAAAGAAAAAAGAAAAAGAAAAGTAAAAGAGGGCATAAAAGAATTGAAAAGAAAAGCCCCATGCAAAAATAGTAACTTGGCCATACCTTTCAAGCATGGCCAAGTTCTTTTTAAATTTAATGTTGCTAGATTAGTGAATAAATCTGACCAGACTGTATAATCCTGGTCAGATAGCCCTTAGGTAGAGTAATTTCTTAACCCAACAGTTTAATCTGGGTTAATTGTCCTAGGAAGATAGGTTAGCATGTAGGTCAGTTGCTTTATTGTTCAAAGTCCATTAAAACCAACTTGAAATCAAGATTACACCATGTTCCAAATGCTTAAAAAATAGTCGTTCAAAGTACCATGGTGGTGTTCCTTTGTAAAATTAAAGAAAAACCCATGAAATGGATTTTATCCTAAGTTTTCCCCAAGTGCGTACGTCATTCACTCCTGAAGTATGTTTCTTGCACTTATCAACGGTCCCGATCATGGCGCTAAGATCTACGGCTCACGATGCATTTTGGACCCCCCCGACCATTCTGTTTTTAACCGGGGGGGTCTGGAATCGATAATAACATGGATGCTCATCTGGACGGATCAGGGAGGAGCGCTTAAATCAACGTTCCACAATGGATTCCGGACCCCCCCGTCCGTTCTACCTTTAATGGAGGGGGGGGGGGTCCGGAATGAGTATTAAAAAGAATTCTAAGATCTGCGGCCAGGAAACAAGCGCGCAGATCTATGGCTCACAATGGATTTCAGACCCCCCCTAGTGTTCTGGTTTTAACCAAGGGGGGGGCGGGGGGGGTTCGGAATGAATATTCCTTTCGGCGGGCCCCTTGTTACATGTGGCATTGTCCTATTGGTCCAAGAGTCCTATCACCCACATGCTATCTGACAGCCCGTCACTCATGGACGTCATCCTCCACTAAGTCCACTTGTTCCACTTGCTCCCATGGTCGTGTCACATCCCATAACTACTGTCAGTCCCTGTTGTCAGTACCTAAGTCCCTCACTCATGAACAACCCCTTTTGGCGACTTTCACCTCCAATCCCTAGCAGCCACATCAACCATCCGTATGCTTTGGCCACCATCACCTGCCATATCACCCCCAAGTGTCCTGTTGTCCATTAATAACTGGATAACATACCCGTTGTCATGTTGACTGTTTTCCCGCGTCCAACTGACCCAGTTTTAAATAAAATTACCGTTTTCCCTCTTCTTTCACTATTCGTCCATCGCACCAGAAAATTTTACTCTTACACCTCCATCGCTTTTCCGCCACCTTCATCCACAACCAGTCTACCCCCAGTCAGTCTACCCCACTAACATCGTGTTTATTGCAGGTACTGTTGCTAAAATGGTGGCAAAGCCAAGACAAGTGGAAGGAGAAGAGAATCCTTTCCTTCCTCCTCTGGTCAACCTGGATAAAATCCCCTTGGTCGATAAAGATCGATTGATCACAGATACCATTTGCGACTTCGATTTTTTGGACCTCCAGTCGTGGCTACGAGAGGTGTTCTTGGACCAGAGCGACGAAATTGGACTCTGGGAGTCCAATTTGCCGCTGTACCTTTTCCCCCAGATACATCACTTTCCTGAATTCGTACTGAAATGCCAAGCCCACTATATCCCCGACCAGAGGGCCATCGTCTCTTCATCTGGAGATGCCCTTTTCTTCATCACCCCCGAAGACATTGAGCAGATGATGCAAATTCCCCGTGTTGAATCTGCGTCCCCTTTCAATTTAGAAATCCTCACTGAACTATATCAGAAAATGAATTTTCCTTAGAGAGCTCAGATATTCGAGCTTTTCTTTCCCGCTTCTGCTCAATTACCTTCCACAAATCCCCCTTACCCTTCATCCATGTTCTCCACCAAAGGAAACCAGATCATTTCTTCCCTTTGTGCCCTACTTGGTTATTATTCTGACCAATGGGTAGACAAGCCCATCCTGGGTTTTCTGTCCATTTTCTCAAACGATGAAAATCCCACAACGCAGTTCAATTACAACACCTTCTTGGCCGACAGTATTCACGAACATTTCATGAATTTTGGCACAGAAGGGATGCTCAGATATTCTTCTATACTGGCGTACATGTTCGTTTATTTTCAAGTTGACAAATTTAGTTTCTCCATGTAGAATATGGACGCAGACGGAAGGCCCTAGCCAGTCACAGCATGGACTTATCTTCTGAAGCATAACTCCACAGAGTATAGCTTCAAGGTTTTCATTGATCTATTCTATCACCCGGTGGTAAGCATGCTGAGCGACAGGCCTGAGCCACGAATAAATGAAGAGGTCCAGAGAATTCTACATCTCTCGGACAATGCAAAGACATGAGACTGGTTCCTGTATCAGAATCACACTGAAATCAGAGTTTTCGGGTGCGAATTGGCACCCTACAAGCTGCCAAAATATGTACCGGTAAGAATTTTTGCATTAGAATATATTAGGCAGATAATGAATTCAGATGACATTCATTTTGTTTCCCTGAAGAAGAAGCAACAATTGAGAATCAAGGGACAGATTGGTTCTTTCATCTGCAATAGTCGAGGCGCAGGGGAAGAAGAGGATAGAATGTTGAAGGAGATGAAATTTTCTATGAGTTTCACCTGGCACTATGATCCATGCGGGATCATTTCAGAAATGAGGGTGAAAAATAAGAATGTCCCGTATGCTCATGAGCCCAAGCCAGAGATTGAGAAATTTGCAAATCAGACAGTATGGGTGCCTGACACTTTGATGGACGTGGAACAACAAGTTGAAGTAGAAGAGCAGGTGCCCTCGATGAGTGTGCCTCCCACTACCACACCTCAGGTCCCCAAGGAGAAGAGGCCCCGACATGAGTCGTTGTCTCCTGTAACAGAGGTTTCATCAGAGGAGTTCCAGATGCACACCAAGTGGCCAAAGATAGTTTCAACGCCTGACGCAATGTTAGAACAAGAAATCCCACCTACCACAGTAGCCACCATAGGGGTCAAGCCGGTCATTCCACCTTTCGGTTTGAGCCAGCATAAGGAAATCACAACAACAATACCGAAGAAATCCACAGATTCTCCCATGGATACTCAGCAAAACAAGACTGGGCCCAAGTTGGGCATTTTTGAAAAGTATGATTTGATCAAGAAGAAGAACCAGACTCTCACTAGCAGTACTTATGCCCAGTTTTGTAAACAGTCATCCACAACTCAGCATAGGCTTGTTTCGGCATTTGACACAGAAAAAGGTAGGATTCACATGGCCTACCTCCAGGCACAGGTACCGGATCCCAAGGTGATCTCAGATTACAAAAGGGCCACCTTCAAATTCCAAGCGAAGGACGTGCATCCAGCAGATCAGATGGATCTGCACAAATAGATAGAGGAGATGGTTTTTCACACATTGGCACATGCTTCAGCTTTTGCAGCAAAATTTCATGTATCATTGAACAATGTTCAAACTCAACTGAAGCTAGAGACAATATCATCTTTCGCAAAAGACAACAGAATCAAGACGTTGGAAGAGCTGGTCCTCAAGATCGGCTATGACCCTGCAAACCTCAAAGCGACAGAAGAGATGATAAAGAAGAAAAATGGAGACATCACATCGTTAAGAAAACAGCTGAAGCTCCCTCCCACAGAAGACTCACAGGCAAAGGAGATAGCAGAGAAATAGGGTGAGAAGGATGAGATGCTAAAGTTGCTCATGGAGCAAAATGCTCAGCTCAAATAAATGGAGGTTGAGATGGAAAGATTACTGAAAGAGAAAGAGCAGATGAAACCAATGGAAGTCATTCCATTGAGTGCTATTCCTATCTCAGGAGCAAGCACAAAAACAGTGACAGCAATCCCCTCTGCAACACTAGTGTCATTACCAGAAGGAACAACAGACCTTGCCAAGTCCATGAAGAAAATGAACCTGCAAGAGACAGAAATCAGCAGGCTTAAGAAAGATGTGGAGAACCTTCAAGAGCTCAAAACTTCCTTTCATACAAGCCTATCCAAATAAAAGCAGGTAACAGATCATCTCCAGAAAGAGTTACAGCAGCTTCAAAAGCAAACAATGGCAGGGAAGACTTTGGTTGAGGTCAAAGAGATTGTATGGACAGACATCACCAAGTCCATCAATGAAATCAGACCAATGATTCAAATTATGTTTGAACAAAATTAGTTGCTCCAGAGGAGCAAACAGGCCGTTGAGAAAATCAAAGTGGAGCTGGGAGACATGCCAACACAAGCAAATGAGATCATCAGGTTCCTGAATTCCAAGACCAGAGAGGAACTTGGAGAACTAAAAATCGAGGACATAATTGAGACTATACTTGAGGTAAAAAGGGTTTTAACCAAGATAAGTCTAATGCTTCAGCTTGAGTAAAAGGTTCAAGTCATGGATCAAGGAGTACAAAAGTTCTTCAATAAGATTGATGCTCTCCAAAAGAAGGGCCTACCTGGTCTGAAGGTCATTAATGACAAACTAATGACACTCCCTGATTACAAGAAGAGATTGGCTGAAGTGTCTAAGGACAGTTCCAAGTTTGCAAGGATACAAGGGAGCATCACAGGCAAAGAATTCATGGATGCCCTGCAGTTGGATATTAGTATCCAACACGAGATTCGATACATATTCCTCATTAAGCCTACATTCGCTAAGTATACAGACATGGATGAAGTGTATCGGAGATTACTTAAAGTCACAGTGCCAAGTCATCTCAGATGGGAAGAAATTTGTGATCTACTGGATTAGCAGATGAGCTGTCACTATCCATTCACCTGTCTAGTCAGAAGAGGTTGTGAAGGTACCTCGCCAACGGCCTACCCCAGAAATTCCGCATGCAGTTGTACTGAGTCATCAAACCGTTTTTGATTAGTTAAAGTAGTTAGACTAAAAATAGAATGAGCACGTCCTAATCAGTTATGACAGGAACGTTTGTAATTTGAATTATAAATACTTCAACTCTCGAAATATTGAGGGTTGTTGATTCTCACACCCTATCGCTATCAAATTGTACTATTTTTGAAGAGATCTGCCATTAATAAAGAGGAGGCAATTTTATAGGATTCTTGCGTATGTTCACTGGTGATGTTGATCTTCTAAGTTGAATGTTTTCCTTTCTCTGTTATCATTTTGTTTTTTGGAACTAATCTTTAAGAGTAACGTAATGTTGCAGGATTTATCTTTGATACCCTGTTTCCAATTCTAAAGATTTTAGTGTTTATCCTCTGATATCTTCGATTAAGAAATTCTTAATTGCTTGTTAGTTGAAGTTATCTTTCTTGTCTTTTCTTCTGTCCATCATTTAAATTACTAAAAGATCCAATGAATATATTATCTCTCCCTGTGAAAGTCTTCTTTGGCATTTCTGGTTGTTTCTCATGCTTAACTAAATACATACCCCATAGCCCAATGGAGGTGTAGACTGTCTCGACCAATTGAAAACACTTTTACAACAAACCTACCTGTTTCCATACCTAGCCTAACATCTGAAATTAAAAACAAAGCTAAATCATATAGAGAGATCCCTCTCTGAAGCTGGAAGGGCTAGATCCCAGCTTTAAAAGCGGTTGGATAAAGTTACCTTTGTAGATTTCTTCTTTTTCAACCTCTAGGAAATTTACCAAGTGCTAACATAATGGCGACCATACTGGGGAAGAACTAAAAATTGACCTTTTCGTGTTTTCTTTCCCCTAAAAGAACGTTTGATTCTGCGAAGAAAATAGTGTTAGAGGTTGATCAAACTTTGTATATATTATTTTCATACTCACAAAATTAAAAAATATCTATATAAAAATCAAAAAATAGTTCTGGCTTCCAAGAAAGTTTGCAGTCGATCTCATCCCGACCTAGAACTTGCAATAGTGGTAGATAAACCCGGACATTTACTCAGGAAAAAGGTCTCGGCTGCCGTATCAGGAAGTCATACTTCCCTGTATAAGTCACCTTCCTTTTCAGGAAAACCCGTTACCTCTCAAAACCTTGATCTTGATACTTTTCCACCTCGAAGTCTGGTTAGAACACGGTCCGATAGTTTTGTGTCTGGACTTGTTTTTGACCCAACTGTGTTGTAACCCCGAACCCTAGAAGTCTTGTCTCCCACGATTAAACTAAAAATCATTACCTCAGTACCCCTCAGTCCATCCTCTTCCTCGTCTTCAGTCACTACCTCTCTGACCATCCAAGTTGCTCTCCAACCGCCTCCACCCATCATGGCAACTCGATATGCTCTATTGGTGTTGGCTGCGCCGCTAGATTCCATGCCCCAAGATTACCAAACAAGACTTCCACAGTTCGATGCAACCAGACCGTTAAGCGCCCAACAACATGTGGACAAAATGAATGATTACTTTGACTTGCAAGAAGTTGATGAGGCGGACGTGCAAATGTGATTGTTTGCCCAAAGTCTGACAGGCGACGTAAAGAAATGGTTCAAAGATTTACCTGTAGCCTCAGTCCCTGACCTTGTCGTGTTCCAAAGAAGTTTTCTTGACAGATGGGAGGTAAAGAAAAACCCTCTCCAGATACTGTCAGAATACGAGAATATAAAGAGAAACCAAGGTGAGACGGTCCAAGATTATTGCACCCGTTTTAACAACCTGTATAATGCAATCCCAACTGAAATCAAACCTCCCCAAGGTCTGGAATTGATTAAATTCCCTGATGGATTTGATGCTGACATGTCTTACCAATTAAGGGAAAGAAATGCTTCCACCCTAGAGGACATGCAGAAAAGTACTATTAGTGTAGAGGCCAATTTATTAGCAAAAAGAGCACGACAGAGATAAAAAAGGAGAGTCACAATCAAGGAAGAACCATCCACGTCGAACATTGATTCCAAATGGGATTCTATGATCAGAACATTAGAAGTAATGTTGGAAAGAGTGAGTGTGTCAGACAGGAACCCTCCGAGAGATAACACACCTGCGCCTCAGGTTCGGAACCCCAACTTTAGGAGAAATCCTCCTCAGATCAGACAGAGAGATCCTCAGGATCAAAGGGATCAGAGAGGTCCTGATCAACCGATCATACCTCCCCTGGAAGAAAACTATGCCGATGAAGGGGGAGAAATGATTGAAGAGATGGAAGACACACACATTAACCTCATGGGCATTCACGACAACGAGGCCATTTTCCTTACTCAAGAAGAGCAGGAACTCTTTCTGCTAAATCAAACAAAGGTAAGTGAAGAAGCCGAAGATGTGGAAAAACAGGCCTTTGAGAATGCTATTCTGGAAGTACATCGACAATACAATGTGCGTAGCAAGAAGACAGAAGGGATTTCGAAGATGGGACTTCTGCGAAGAAGATGACTGAAACACAGAAGACAGTCGAAACCAAGAAAACCCCTGAACCTTCTGTTGAGAAAACTCCTGATAAGACTTCCGGGAAGACTACTGCTGAGAATATTTATGAGAAGAGTAAAACCGATGCTCCTTTGAAGAAAAACATCACCATTCTGAAAAGACCATCACAATCTGATGCTTCACATGTTAACCTGCCTAGTAATTCTGAGCCAAAGAACATGGCGGACAAATCAGAACCGATGAGCTAAGGCAGAGATTTTACACCCTTTAGCCTTGAAGGAGAATTGTCAAAAATAAAAATTCCCATCCCACTTACAGAATTGATGAACCGAGACGGATATCGTTCACAGGTAATAAAAGCACTGGATATTGAACCTGATATAGGCACCAAGGCTTTGACTATTGGATCAGTGACTCATTCAGACACTGTGAACCTTACTGACGATCATCCCGAACTCCTTTTCGGACCTGAAGTAGATGGTCGAGATGATACCAGTGATGTAGCCCCCTTTTACATCAGTCTAAACATACACGATTTGATATTACATAACGCTATGTTGGACTCAGGTGCCTCACATAATCTGATGCCTAAAGCAGTAATGGAAAAACTGGGACTAGAGGTCACCAGATCATACAAGTATTTACATTCGTTCGACTCCAGCAAAGTCAAATGTATTGGTTTGATCAAAGACCTATGCATCACCCTGGTTCAGATCCCTTCAAAAAGCATGGTAATGGACGTGGTGGTCGCAGACATCCCGCCTAAGTATGGAATGTTATTATCCCGGTCTTGGGGAGCTAAGTTGAAAGGAACCCTGCAGTTGGATATGTCTTACGCCACTATCCCAGTGTTTGGGCAGCAGAGGAGGTTATATAGAGAAACGCTGATGAAGTACATGGTCAGTAGTCAAGAAAATCCTCACAATTACCCCCTTTACTTTGCTCATTCTGATTTAGATTCATTCATCTTGTACAATGATGGTGATACGGAAGATCAAGATATTCAGCTGACGGAAGAAGTATCTTGTCAAGATGAAGGTCCAAAAATCGGTGAAGTAGCAAAGATGAAAAATGAAATCACTGAAGAATTCCCTGCCGATTTCTGGAGTATGGATTTTGATGGAGCTGTGAGTAAAGAAGGAGCAGGAGCTAGAGTCTAGCTGCATAATCATCGAAACAGGTATTCAGAAAATCATTCCTACAAATTAAATTTCCAGTGCACTAACAATGTCGCCGAGTATGAAGCTTTAATGCTCGGTCTGAAGCTGTTGAGAAAGGTTGGTGCTAAGTAGATGATGGTAAGGGGTGACTCTGAATTAATAATCAAGCAAATTAAAGGTGAGTATGCTGCTAAACACCCATGCCTTAGAGCCTACAGGAATGTTGTTCTTGATGCTTTGAAGTGTTTCAATGAGGTTGACTTGCAGGCAATGCCGAGAGGACAAAATATTCTGGCCGATGGATTGGCTACGCCAGCAGCCTCCTGCGAGATTCCTTTCCGCCAAACTCGCCCATATACTATGGAGGTGAAATGAAGACCGACTTTTCCCGATAATATTAGGTACTGGTAAGTGTTTGGAAATGACGATTAGATAGAGGATTTTCTGCAATGCAAGAACGATTTTGAATGTACAAATATAGATTTAGAAAATGAAGACGAGAATGTAAATAGTTCCGAGTTTGAAATAGATACTGTGAATACTGTAGATACAGTAGATTCAAGAGAGTTAGGGGATGACAAAATGGATGCCGATGTTTTACAATTGAAAAGTAATGTTTTACCTAGAGGGCTTGTCCCTTTAGAAGATCCGTTTGACAATAACGATGTAGCTAAGAAACCAAAAATAGAATCCCATGGACAAGAGGTAGAGGACTGCAATATAGGAATTGAGGAAAAACCTAGGATGGTCAAACTGTCCAAATCAATACCCCCAGAACAAAAGCTTAAATACATTGAGCTATTCAAAGAATATTCCGACGTTTTTGCCTAGGGCTATGAAGATTTGAAAGCCTATGATACCAGCATCATACAACACATAATTCCCATAAAGGAAGACCAAAAACCATTTAGACAGAAACTTAGGAGGATAAATCCCAAGTTGCTTCCCCTGGTAGAAAAAGAAATCAAGAAAATGTATGATGCCAAGATCATAGTACCGCTACGTTTCTCTAAGTGGGTCTCTAATTTAGTCCCTACACAGAAGAAAACTGGGGAAATCAGGCTCTGTATTGATTTTCGAAATCTGAACAAAGTATCACTGAAAGATAATTACCCATTACCGAAAATGGACCACCTCCTGCAAAGGGTGGTTGGGTCCAGTAGGATATATTTGTTAGATGGTTTCTCAGGCTACAACCAGGTCCTAGTTCACCCGGATGATCAGGATAAAACCGCTTTTACCACACCATGGGGCACTTTCATGTACATGAAGATGCCTTTCGGTCTGATGAACGCGGGAGCCACGTTTCATAGGGCAATGGATATCGCTTTCGTGGAAGAGGCAGGTAAGTTTATTGTCGTTTATTTAGATGATGTGACTGTGTTTTCCAAATCTGATGATGAACACTTGCGGCACCTCAGACGAGTTTTCGAGAAGTGTAGAAGGTTTGGGATTTCTTTAAATCCTAAGAAATGTCTTTTTGGGTTAGAAGAAGGCAAACTGCTGGGACATATCATCTCCAAAGATGGAATCAGAATTGACCCCAGCAGAATAGAGGCCATATTAAAAGTAGAACACCCAAGAAACCTAAAAGAACTACACTCTTTTATCGGACAAATTAACTTTCTACGAAGATTCATTGCCAATCTGGACGAACTCCTCAGAAACATAGCAAACATGCTTAAAAAGGACATAAAAATAAAATTTGACTCTGAGTCTAGACAATCCTTCGAGCAAGTCAAACGAGCACTCACAGAGGCCCCAGTTCTGATCAGTTCGGATTTCACTAAAGATTTTTATCTTTTTTCTTTTGCCCCTGAACATACTATAGCAGCGGTATTACTACAGAAGAACATTGAAGGGTACGAACAACCCATAGCTTTCTTCAGCAAATCTTTAAGAGATGTTTCCTTGAACTACAAAATCATGGAGAAGCAGGCTTTTGCTTTGGTAAAATCCATAAAGGACTTCAGGGTCTACATTCTCCATTCACACACCATAGCTTATGTGCCGAACGCGGTAGTAAAAGATATCTTGACACAGGACAACCCTGATGGAAGAAGGGGAAAATGGATTGCAGTCATTTTAGAATACGATATAGAAATTAAGCCCACAAAATTAATCAAAGGCCAAGGCCTTGCCAAATTAATGGCTGAATCTAACTTCCAGGCTCTTCACATTAATTTTCTAGATGTGGCAGATGAACATGGCGAGATGGCGACTCCAAACGTTAGAGAGGTATTTCTCAAATCTCCATGGTATGCAGACCTTATATTTGTCTTACAAAATTTACAAGCTCCCCCTGGTTTAACTAAGACTAAAGCTAGATTTTTAAAGTTGAAAGCTTTGAAATTCTGTGTTCTAGAAGGAAATTTGTATTGGAAAGATCCTGCAGGCATTCTTTTAAATTGTTTACTGAAAGATGAAGCTGATAAAGTGTTGTAGGAGTTTCATGTAGGAGAATGTGGTGGCCATTTAAACTGGAAGGTCACAACCAACAAAATACTCAGAGCTGGATTTTACTGGCCCACCCTGTTCGTAGATGTGCATTAGAAGGTAACAACATGCCACCAGTGTCAACTATTTGAAGGCAAAAGGAAACTCCCTCCTTTACCTCTAAAACCTATATCAGTTGAGGCTCCTTTGCAGCAATGGGGGCTCGATTTCATTAGAGAAATTCACCCACCTTCTTCAGGCCAACACAGGTGGATCCTTACCGCCACTGATTATTTTACTAAGTGGATCGAGGCAGTACCAAGCAGGCAAGCCACTGACTCTATTATTATCAAATTTCTTGAAAATAATATTTTGTCTCATTTTGGTTGTCCTAGAAAGATCATAACTGACAATGCAACTGCCTTTTGGTCAAAGAAACTCATAGATTTCTGCAATCGGTACCACATTGGTTTGGGGCATTCCACATCCTACTACCCTCAGGGGAATGGGTTGGCGGAGTCTTCAAACAAAACTTTGGTAAATATCATCAAGAAAACATTGCAGGAAAACAAAAAATCATGGCACGATAAGTTGGTATTTGCTTTATGGGCAGATAGACTGACCACCAAAAGGTCAATTGGTATGTCACCTTACCAGCTGGTCTATGGTACAGAGGCTATTTTCCCCACTTCTTTAGGAGTCCCTGTCATGAAGTTGCTACAAGACGTGCAAGATGAGCCAAATGAATCACAGAGAAGAATCAACCAGACGATTCATTTGCAACAAACTAGAGAAGAAGTTTTCAACAAAACACAGGTCATCCAAGAAAACATCAAAAAGATCTTTGAAAAACGAACCAAGGAGGACGATTTTGAGCTGGGAGATCTGGTGTTGAGGTGGGATGCCAGGAATGAGGACAAGGGAAAGCATGGGAAATTCGACCATCTATGGACAGGGCCATATATGATCCAAGCTTTTAGAGGAAACAATGCCTTTTTGTTAAACAATGCTGATGGGTCAGATCTGCCAGGAGCACCAATGAATGGCAGGATGCTGAAACATTATGTACCACCTCAGTAGAAGATTTGAGTTTTTCACTCTCCACTGTACCTACCATTTTAATTTTCATTTATTACTTGCATTTTTCTGAGCGTGGAACATTAGTCAGTTGGTTGAAGCCCGAAGAGAAGGCCCTAAGCTGCTGATCACTGTTTTCCATTTTTGAGGATAAAACCAATGAAGGCTACTAGACAGGTTTGTTCAGAATGACAGGAACCAGGATTCTTGGCACTTAACAAGGAAAGTAACATCCCCAGGTGGAGCCGCTGTTATCACCCCATAAATTATGGGAATCAATTGATGACTTGGATATTATCTGTATCTAGTGATTTTGTTGACAAATGATGTTTTCATTCTTCAAATAATTTGTAAAAAGAAAAGGTAAAAAGAAAAAGAAAAGAAAAAGAAAAGGAAAAGTAAAAGAGGGCATAAAAGAATTGAAAAGAAAAGCCCCATGCAAAAATAGTAACTTGACCATACCTTTCAAGCATGGCCAAGTTCTTTTTAAATTTAATGTTGCTAGATTAGTGAATAAATCTGACCAGACTGTATAATCCTGGTCAGATAGCCCTTAGGTAGAGTAATTTCTTAACCCAACAGTTTAATATGGGTTAATTGTCCTAGGAAGATAGGTTAGCATGTAGGTCAGTTGCTTTATTGTTCAAAGTCCATTAAAACCAGCTTGAAATCAAGATTACACCATGTTCCAAATGCTTAAAAAATAGTCGTTCAAAGTCCCATGGTGGTGTT
>ML796462.1:102200-143591 GCA_009831015.1 Picea engelmannii
TATGATGACAGGGATGATGAAGGTATCTTCTTGGGTTATGCTACAAATAGTAAAGGATACAGATGCTACAATAAGAGACTGCACAAACTAGTTGATTGTATAGATATAAAAGTTGATGAAGAAATCCCAGTCAGAAATGTAAGTAGTGCTGAACCAATAACAAAAGATACAGTTGAAGATGAAGATGAATAGGTCCAAGGATCAGAAAGAGAAGAGTCTGGATCAGATGAAGATATGAATATTCAAACTTACACAAATAAACAGAAAGAAGCAAAATCACCTCTCAGAATTATTAGAAAGAATCATCCTAAAAATCAGATAATTGGGGATATAAATGAAGGAGTTTAGACAAGAAGGAAATTGATTAAAGACTCATAACAATCTCATGTTGCCTTTTTATCTATGACTGAACCTAAAATTTTTGAGGAAGCTAGCCAGGAAGATAATTGGATTAGAGCAATGAATGAAGAGCTTGATCAGATTGAGAAGAACAATACTTGGGAGCTTGTCCCTAGACCTGAAAATAAGAATGTAATAGGTTCCAAATGGGTGTTCAAGAATAAAATGAATGAAAAAGGACAAGTTGTTAGAAATAAATCTAGATTGGCCTATAAGGGATATGCACAAGTTGAAGTTCAGGACTTTGATGAAACTTTTGCACCAGTGGCAAGATTGGAAGCTATTAGAATATTCCTTGCTTATTCATGTCATAAGAACTTCAAAGTTTATCAGATGGATGTTAAGTCAGAATTTCTTAATGGAGATCTAGAGGAAGAAGTATATATGGAGCAAACTGAAGGATTCTCTTTGACAGATAATCTTAATTATGTTTGTAAGCTGAAGAAGGCCTTATATGGACTAAAACAAGCACCACGAGGTTGGTATTATATACTGGACAAATTTCTACAAGAAAAAGGGTTCAAGAAAGGTACTGTTGACAGTAACCTTTACATTAAGTCTGAAGGTGATAATTTACTTGTTTTGGTTTATGTAGATGATATTATTTTTGGCTGTACTAATGAATCATCTGTCCAGTGGTTTGCTAATTCTATGCAAGAAGAATTTGAAATGTCCATGATAGGAGAACTATCATATTTTCTTGGCTTACAATTAAAACAAAGCTCTGGAGGAATTTTTATTTCTCAAGAAAAATATTTGAAAGAGATGCTGAAGAAATTTCAGATGGAAGATACCTCTACAGTTAGCACACCTATGGTGGTTGGTTGCAAGATGATTAAATATGATATCTCACCTGATGTTGATCAAAGAACATATCGCTCTATGATAGGCAGTCTTCTGTACATCACAACATCTCGTCTTGATATAATGCAAGTTGTTGGAATGGTAGGTCGTTTTCAGTCTGCTCCTAAAAAAATTCATTTGGTAGCTATCAAAAGGATACTTAAATACTTGAAGGGAACAATGACTTATGGTCTGTGGTATCCTAGAAATCAGAATTTCTAGTTAACTGCTTATTCAGATGCAGACTGGGCAAACTGTGTTGATGAGAGAAAAAGCACCAGTGGAGGAGCATTTTTTCTGGGTGACTCATTAGTTGCATGGCTTAGTAAAAATAAAGGATCCATTTCATTATCCACTACAGAGGCAGAATACATTGCTGCTGCTATTTGCTGCACACAAATTTTATGGATGATACAAACTCTTGCAGATATGAAGGTAACTTACACTGATCCCATCCCAATTCATTGTGATAACACCAGTGCTATTAGTGTCTCCAAGAATCCTGTTCTTCATTCCAAGACTAAGCATATTCCTATAAAGTATCATTTTCTCAGAGAACAAGTTACAAATAGAATTGGTCAGTTGAATTATATACCTTCTACAGAACAGATTGTTGATATCTTTACTAAACCATTAGCAGCGACCCCTTTTGGCTATCTTCGTCAAAAGTTGGGGGTTATAATTTCTTGTGTCTAATCTTCTCACCTGGTCAGGGGGGGTCCTTATTGAATATCTGGTAGTTGACAGGGGGAGTATGTTTTGCAAGAAGATCAGGGGAAGACTGTTTCTTCTTTGACATTGATGTCAAAGGGGGAGAAAAGAGTCTGAATGCATGTGGGAGAGGAGAGTCCGAATGCATGTGGGTGCCTTTGTTTCCATCATTGCCAAAGGGGGAGATTGTTGGCAAATATTTCACAGACAGTGAATGCATTGTTGGAAAATTTTTAACAGACAACGAATGCTTGTCATTGATGGCAAGAACAAATAGTTAAGATGGCATGAGTACAGGAGGTCTGTAACAGATAGACATAAAAAACAAGAACAAAAGATAAGTTCAGGAAGACCAACAGTGCAACAATGATCGATTGACAAGATCAAAGGGTTGGTCAAACTCCATTTCGGAGGTTTTGCTATTTTCTATCGGGATTTTGGGAATCGGGAGATAGAAATGTCAAGGATCATTGCAACAGGAGTCCCGAACTCACGATATGTGAAATTGTGAATTATTCTCAGCCGTCAGATCAAGGCTGAATCGGGACTGTTGATTCCAGTCCATATCGGAGTTTCACGAATCGCAACATTGAGAGGCAAAAGAAACAATACAACAAAAACTTCGAAATCACGATATGCGAATTTGCAATTTAATCTGAGCCGTCAAATCAAGATCACATATGGACCGTCAATCCGACTCACGTCAGCAAACCACGTCAGCTAGGAACATGTGGCACAACCAGGTAATGACAAGTGTCAAACTGATTCAACATGCCAAGCACATGTAAGTCACGAATCAGGGTGACATGTGGTAGTTATTTAACACATGTGACGTCAGTAGACTTACACCATGTCGGAGTTTCGAGGATCGAGTGTTGAACATGTCAAAGGTTATTAACATCAGGAATCCTGATTTCGCGATATGCGAAATTGCGACTTGATCGTAGCCGTTGAGTCAAGATTGAATCTGGACCGTTGATCCAACTCTTTATCGGAGTTTCGCGAATTGCGACATAGAGAGGCAAAAGAAACGATGCAACATGAATTACGAAATCATGATATGCGAAATCGCAACGTAATTGCAACTGTCAGATCAAGATATGATCTGGATCGTTGATTCGACTTCTTTATGGAATTTCGTGGATCGGGATTTGTAAGTGACAAGAACATTGAACATCAGGAATGTCGAATTCACGATATGCGAAATCGCGAAAGTGTCTTATGCATAAGACTGTGGTCACAACCCTTGGTCATGAGAAAGGGAAGGAGTCAATCCAGATAAGCTCCATTTTGGAGCTTCGGAGATCGCGACATGAAGTGTCGAGACACTTGGGTACAGGAATGCCGAAATTCCGAAACCCGATTTAAAGGCAAGATTAATAAAGTTCATCCAACGGTGCAGATAAATTTGAATATGATCGGAAGGTTGCTGTTCTCTCTCACAGTCTGTTACGAATCTGTTAGTGAAACAGATTCATGATTTCGAATTTGTTGGCGTTTCAGTTGCTTAGACAATTGTCGTCTTTTTGCCTAAGGAGTTGGGAAGTTGAACGGTTGTGTAGCTATCTATAAAAAAAGATGAGACAGACTGTGTGCGGTTGGTTGTTCTGTATGAGAATAGAATGAAACTATAAGAAAAGGAAAATGAGAGGATGCACAAGATGGGATTGAGTATATGTGCAGTGTGAGATGAAATGCAGAGGAGAATAACAAAACTAGTTGAAGAAGAGAAGAATGACAGAACAAGTTGATGCAGAGCAAACTTGTTAAATAGACAAAGGAAGAAATGAATTGCAGAACATTTAGAAGATGACCAGATGTACAGAACAAAGAAAGATTGGTAAGAATTGATGTATCTATGTAGTTGAATATTTATATGTTCATTTATGTTTTAGGGAGGTTGGGAGGTGCTCGGGAGGACTGTTGTCCTCAGAGGTTCAAGTGGGAGCTTGAACACAGGAATTTGTGGCTTCCATCTGGTTGCAACCAGAGACACCAGGATGGCAGGGTGGTGCAAGGGAGAACAAGTGTTCTCTGTTATATAGGTTGGAGCCTGTGTAACTGGAAGTTGGTGCTTCCATCCAGTTGGTGCTAGAAAATATAGGGAGTTGGTGCTTCCTTCTAGTGGGTGCTAGAGAAACAAGGGAGTTAGTGCTTCCTTCTAGTGGGTGTTAGAGAAACTAGAGAGTTGGTGCTCAATTAAAGATGATGTATAGATCTTAAAAGACTGCCTATCATTTTGAAGAAGAAGAGGTTTTCTCCCTTTATGGGTTTCCTCGTGAAAATCTGTCTCTGTGTATACCCTATGTGTGACTGATGCTTTTTACTTTTACTGTCCATATGCTGTACAATGTTGATGATCACTTGAATAAAGATTAAGAATAATTTAATAAAGTTAAGATTGTTTAAGCTCAAAGACAACTGATTCACCCCCCCTCTCAGTTGTATTAGTAATTTCAACAAAATATGAGGAATAATCCTACCTCGATCCAATCGTTTGATGTCGTTCCACCGTTGAGCACTTTGACCCAAATCTTTACACCTACAAGAAGTTCTCAACAAACAAGCGATGCAAGTATATAGTGACAGTATATAAAATGAGTTAACACATCATATAGCACAATCTATTAATAAACCTTAAAAACATACCCATGGATAATAATCATATATAAGATATCGATGGGACAGGAAATGAGTATTTCTATTAATAATTGATCAACAAAAGTATCAACATTACAGACTTCTGTGTTGGCATGATTCGAAACCAAGAAACCAAGTTCCTCCCAGTTGGGTCTCCACCACTTCAATCCTCCACCAAAGGAAAGCTCATAGCAAAGATGTAATGAGGTCCTCTCGACAATAAAAAAAGACCTTTGGGGCTGAACACTATGTTCAGACTTGAGGGACAAAGGGATGCAGACTCAATATGAAGTAATTTCTCCAGAGTAACTTTTCTCTCAAAGTTGAATGCTTTTGCCTATTTTTCCATAGCTCGAAATTGTGCTCTTATAGTCTCCAGAATGCAACTGAAGGGATGAGTTGGAATGTTTCCAATATATGGAAGGACAAATATCAAAGATCTTTTGTCGTGACATGGAAACCCGACCTTATTTTGCATTTTCTGGAACAAATCCTGATATATGTGAGTTGTAGTGGAGCAACAAGTGTATACGCATCTTGCAAAGCAATTAGGGAGTGTATATGTGGAAAAATATATATTTTTGGCTCTAGATTTATTAAAAGGGGGTTGATAAGTCTGCATAGGGAAGTGGAAAAAGGCCCTCTGTGAAAGATAACAATGGTGAGGAAAATCTTGCTATAACAGATGCCCCCTAATGTGTGAGATCAGAGGAGTATCTGCGATGGCCGAAATACATTATAAATAACCCAAAAGTGGAGTGGTAGAGAACCAGCTAGATGAACTAAAATTCTCATTACATTATGTACTGACTTTGCATACATGGCTTCCAAGAATACAATGCAGATCCATGTGGAAAATATACCAACAAGTGTTCATGGCCATGAGTAGGCAAGTATAAATGCAGTTACATGCCAATAGCTGTCATAGTCATGAACAAGGCCTAGTGAAACCAGTCTCAAAATCAATATGAAGATATCTTTATACCATGGAGTACAATCTAATATCCCATGATCGCTAAAGTCAAATAGGTATTTGTCCAATGAAATGGAAGCAACATCTTAGGAAAGATGCATCCACAAAGTGATGTCTTCAAGTATTCAATACAATCCCCTAGTGGTGCAAGTCTACATCATGTGAATAAATGAGTTGAGGTCAAACACGATGAGACATCATTTGATTACCGGGCATTGAGGTATACCATTAACAAACACGAGACAACCTACCAATGATGAAATTAGGTATCAAGGCACCAAGTACATCTCTACAAATGTGAATAAAGGAGCTCGTTTCCAACACTTGAGCGATCCATTGATCAGGAGATATTGATGTATTCCCATATGTCAATGGTAAGAAAGCTTGCCACTAATGACTGCAAGCCTCAAGGTACTCTTAAAACTCTAGGTTTCGTATCCAGAATAAATGAGTTGAAGTTGATGGAAAGAGACCCGCTGAAAGGATATCATTAAGGAATCTCTCATCAGTCAACACGAGGAACAAGGCAGTAGCTTCATGATTTGTTGGAGATTGAACGAAGAACATGTTAATGAACCAACGATCCTGTGCATCTTTCGCATGTGCCAAATGCAAGCGGTACATGAAAAAGACCCTGTGAATAACAACAAATGATGAAAAATGTTGACAAAGGTGAGGAAACCACCAATGCGGCTAACGACATCCAAGACATTGCATGAATCCCAAAGTGTGAATAGATGTCTTGTCGTCGAACACAAGGGAAACCACCCAGTCAACGCCCCATTATGAAATGCAATTGTTGGGTTCAAGGTGACCTACCAATGATGAAATTAGGGCTGAGGTGCATCATAAGACCAAAGTATCATGTGATTCTCAAACAAACTGAGGGTATGGATGACATGAAAAGTCAATATTTATGAGGAGTGGCTGACACAGGTTGATATAATTCCTTTGAACAAGAGCATGAGACATACGGTTGACTCCGGCAGCATAGACTTAATGATGTGACAACTATATGCAGGAGGCATCCATATTGTTCTCTATAGTGACTGGAAGATTAACCAGTCGGTAGAGAAAATTATGTAACGAGATCAGCTTCCTAAGGCAATGCTAAACCCAAAATTATGATGACACAAGGACTCAATAACTTTGTGCTATGTTCAAAGGTTACATGACTGCTGCCAATTACAATATAGTACTCCCTTCCCACCCGTCTTTTTTTGTTTTTTCATAACAAGTGAATTCTATGATACAGAGGAGGGAACGAGTGTCGCAAGTAAGAAAAAATAGTTCTAGCAGTGGAACGTACCTATGCTTAATGGAAGGAAATGCATGCAGGAGATAGACACTCGGGGTGATGTTCCTTCCAAAGTATAGGGTGTCAAATTATGAAGGATATAAAAAAGTCTCTTCTTGGTTGAGGATGCAAACTACTCGGGCCATGGTTTATAACGCAAAGTGAGAACCAACTAAAGGATCAATACTGCAAGCAAGGGCATGAGATGCAATCACAATTTAACACCAAAAAATGTCCTTTTTCATATCTTTTAGTCTACTTGGTGTGAAAAAGGGGTAAACTTGTGCCAAATAGACGTCTTTTCAAATCTAATTTACGAGTGTGAAAAAGACAATTTCACTCGACGATATTTTCCCTTTTTGATAGCGAGTCAGAAAAGAGCTTAACTAAGACTCATGATCTTTCAAATCCAATTTTAACGAGTGTGAAAGGGACAAATCACTTGACGATCTTTTCAATTTTTAATAACAAGTCGGAAAAGAGCTTAACTAAGACTCGTGTTTAGTTCTACTCAACATTTAAAGGGGGAGGCCAAGGATCCCATCCCGGCCTTTTGCCAAAAGTCAGTATCCTCTGGATAGCTAACAAAATCTTGGGAAAGCCCAAAGCTCTCCAGGTCGAGGAGGAGAAAGTGCTAATGTAGTACATAGTCTTTTTTATGGTTTGAATAATGTCTCTTAGTGGAACAGACATAGTTGGGGGTATGGGATGTCCGTTCAGGTCGTCCCAGTCGAAGCGGACCTCGTCAAAACTCAGAGAGAGAGTATTCGGAGGAAGAATGAATCTCTCTTGTTCAGAAGGGGGAAGAATTGGAATGTTGATGACATGACTGGAGGGTGCATCACTCTTTTTAGGGAGAGTCGGTTTGACCATAAATTGCATCGGCGTTGTCACTTATTCAATTATAGGTTGAAGGGGATGCATGGTAATGGGGGTAGGAGACGCTTCACCCTCCATGGAGGGGGTGGGGTTAGAGGAAAATCTCAGTGGTGAGACCACCGAGATCATTAAAGGTGAAGTGGTGTGAGGAGGAACCATGGGTGTCTCAGAGTCCGAAGGGATTTTGCGTGAGCCCCATGCCTCTGTTATCCTGACAGTCACTGGACACAAGTGAGTAAGATGGCTTCCTTCACAAGTCCTACAAAGGAATTTAAGATTATGTCTGATATGTCTAGGTTTCTTGATGGGACTGACCGAGGAAAGAGAGTCATCTCCTGTATAATGAATAGGAGTCAGAGATGTGACACGGCTATGATCTGGGGTGAAAATAATGGTGCCCCCAACATAATTAGCAGAGGTTGGAAGCGATTTGTCCACATGATTTGTAGAAAGTGTCAACTCATCTCTGACATGACTAGCAGAGGTGGGAAATGGTGCACTGGTGTGGCTTACAGTGGTTGGGCTAGCGATAGATTGCGGTATTTGATTCCAAGATCTTGAAAAATATTGATTCTGAAACATTGCAGGCCATAAAGGATCCTGGTATACTCCATGTCTTGGCCCATAAACATGGTGGTTTATGCCAAGGTGGTCTGAAGAGGTCTAGATGGGCATCATTATTGGGGTCTGTAAAGAGACCAAGGTAAGATAAGAATTATTCGAGTGAGGATATATGTTTCCCTCTTGTGAGGGTTTCCCATAAGGAGGGTAGCCCAAATTATAAAATTGATTCTCCCCATACGGAAGACCTGGGGATATTTGAGGACCTAGTGCAGAAAAAGTGTTTAAAGGGACCGACATGGAAGATGAAAGATACATGGGCGGGGTGTAATAAGCACTCATCTAAGCACTAGATCCTGAAAGAGGATAGCTGGGATTGGATCCATAAGGTGGAAGGTTCCAACCTCCCATGGGAACATGACTCATATCAAATGAAGAAGTGGGCATGGGAGCGATGGTGCCCCCGAGTCCAATGCTAGGATTCATATAAGTAGACCAGGGAGGGGGTTGCATGTGGGAAAACATATCAACAGAAAAATGACTTGAGACCCAAGGTGCAGATTGAGCGTTGTAATTGTGCATACCATTGTAAAAAACAGAAGGGTCTGCCCCCATGAAATAAGGAGGCATCATGGGGGGGGGTAGCAGTGAATGGAGGAGTAAAAGGAACTCCACTATCCATGATAATTAAACCAAGAAACAAAGTCCTAGGGCCAAATAGTAATCAAAGAGCATACCAAAAAGTCAAACGACCAATATGCATGGAAACGGGCTAAAGTGGTTGAGTGGCCTTCCTCGCTAAAGAAGGTATGCCTCATCCAGGAGGGACCTGAGACTCCCTTCTAAAGTTTGGAGGTAACATAATCAATTATAAAGGCCCTCTTAGGCTTAACAACCAGTCGGTCACATCTCCCCAGAGACGTAATCTTCCATAAAGGTTGTGTGTTGTCTGACCCCTATCTAACCCAGGATACAAGCAGAATAACCCCTGCAAGTAACCTATGAGAAACCTAAATCAAGCAACTAATCAACCACTGTATAACCAATGCACAGGAAAACAATCATAAGAATGGATTATCGTATGGGAAAGGTAGCAAAGCCCGAAACCTTGAAAGTACCGCCTCTCATAGAGGTATGGATACTAGCAAGATCCCAAAATACGAATAAATCCACAGAAATATCTCTAATGCTAGGTGAGTATCTAAGGGTTATCCCTTTAACAAACTTCACACAACCTCATGCTTAACTCTGGTGTGAGCAGAACCTCCTGATATTACCAATTATACAAAGGATTTCTCAACTCCCTATCTCAGACACATATGTTGATTTAATTTCCTTGGAAAAGTTTACTCAAAAAATCCTATTCCAAGGCACTAAATCCTAGGCTAGTTTGTGCACCCTAAACAATAAAATCATTACTAATCAATTTTAGTTTAAACCATAAATTTTATTGGACATGATTACTCAAAAAGGTATGGAAATGAAACTCATGGTGTTATGACTCTGCATGAAAATAAAAATAGATATAATGCAAAGCCTAACTTTAACTTTTGAGTGAATGATATGATAAATAAAAAAAGTGCGATCTTCAATTTTAACTCTGCAACTCAGAAGTAAAATGCAATCTTTCGCTAAGTGTGCTAAGATAATGATAAAGTTTCCAAGAAAAAAATACCAACCAATGCAAAATACCTATTTTGTTTTTGTATTTTTAATGTATTAAAAAGAAAATGCATGAACTGATAAGCGACTTGATATATAAATTTTACTGTGTATAAAAGAAATCACTTGAGAAGAATACCAATCATCTAAGCATACATCCCAACTACCAAGGAAAAATCAAAAATGAAAAACAAAGAGAAAGACGTGGCCCAAAAATTCAACTCCAAATAGGTTTCTTGTCATCCCAGATAATCTCAATAGGCACCACAGAGACCTAAGAAGGCTCAGTTATCCTCAAAACCTACCCAACAGTCACTAAACCAAGAAAGAAAGCAAGGGGAAGTGGTATATGTGACTGTTCAAGAGAAAAGGGTGTATATACCCCTCTTGTAGTGGAACAACAAGCGTGTATATGCGGCTGTCAAGGAAAAAAGGGCGTATATCTTTTAAAACAAGGCTAGGCAAGGGTAAAAGGCTGAAAAAATTAGACCCAAAGTGAACAGACTCTGTCCAACTGTGATACGACAAGAAACAAAAAGTAAAAAGAGCAATGTAAGAAGAAAAAATACTTCAACCCTTAGAAGGAAGATCTATCCCCAGTGCAATCGCCATTTCTGTTACAAGGGAAAAAATCTCTATGGCCAAGGTTAAACCACAATATACAGGTATGACTGCATAAACCAACTCAATTCCAACATGCGCTATATAAACTAATGTGCAATACGAGGAAGAAGCCTACCTCGATCCAATCGTTTGATGTCGTTCCACCATTGAGCACTTTGACCCAAAGCTTTACACCTACAAGAAGTTCTCAACAAAAAAGCGATGCAAGTATATAGTGACAATATATAAAATGAGTTAGCACAATCCATTAATAAACTTTACAAACATGCCCATGGATAATAATCATATATTTGCAAGATATCGATAGGACGAGAAAGGAGTATTTCTATTAATAATTGATCAACAGAAGTATAAACATTACAGACTTCCGTGTCAGCATGGTTCAGAACCAAGATACAAATTTCCTTCAAATTGGGTCTCCACCACTTCAATCCGCCACGAAAGGTAAGCTCATAGCAAAGAGGTAATGAGGTCCTCTCAATAATAAGGAAAGATATTGGGGGCTAAACACTGTGTTCAGACTTGAGAGACAAAGGGATGCAGACTTAATATGAAGTAATTTCTCCAGAGTAACTATGCTCTCAAAGTTGAATGTTTTCTCCTCTTTTTCCATAGCTCAAAATTGTGCTCTTATAGCCTCCTGAATGAAACTGAGGGGCCGAGTCAGAACTTTTCTAGTATATGAAATGCCAAAGATCAGAGATCTTTTGTCGTGACATGGAAACCCGACCTCATTTTTTATTTTCTGTCACAAATCCCGATATACATGAGTTATAGTGGAGAAGCAAGCATATATGCTTCTTGAAAAGCAGTTAGGGAGCATATATGTGGAAAAATATATATGTTTGGCTCTGGATTTATCAAAAGGGGGTTAATAAGTCTGCCTAGGGAAGTGGAAAAAGGCCCTCTATGCAAGATAGAAATGGTGAGGCAAATCTTGCTATAACAAACTTGGGTGAGTGTTTAGTATCTTGTTTAAGCAAGAAACAATCATCAATATCATTATCTACAGCTGAAGCAGAGTATATTACAGTAGCAGGATGTTGTGCTCAGGTTCTATGGATGAAACAAACTTTGACAGATATACAGGTTGAGTATGATTAGCCCATTCCAATCTATTGTAATAATACAATCGCCAGTAGTATCTCAAAGAACCCAGTGATGCACTCCAAGACGAAGCACACTCCAATAAAATATCACTTACTACGGGAATAGGTTGCAGAAAAGAACATCAGAGTTGAATATGTGGGCATAAGAGAACAAGTGGTAGACATCTTTACAAAAACGCTTCCAAGGGAAGCCTTTGAGTATCTTCGCCAGAGACGCGGAGTAATTTCTACTCCAAAATGAATGATTTTGAATGCTTATCTTATATGTCTTATATTTACACGAGGAAGCACCATAAAGAGGATAGTTTAGGTTGGGAAATCAGTTTCAGGAAGAGTTCAGTCAGGGGGAGCAGCCTTGGATGGAAAGATAACTTTTCCATTGATGACAAAGGGAGAGATATTTATCAGATGCAAAGGTAAATTCTTGGAGAAAGAGCATAGAGGCATGGTTCTAGGGGGAGCGATGGTCACAGGGGGAGCATGAGTGATATGAATTTAGTATTGCATCAGAGTGTTGCCATCAATGCCAAAGGGGGAGATTGTTTATTAATTGGGTTGGTTGCGATTGATGTCAATCCATGAAGAAAGTCTGGTAGAGAATTCCAGTAGAACAAAGGTTTTGGAAATGGACCCAAGTTTGTTTGATGGATAATGGTATGAGTTTTGATATATTTGTAGGTAAAACTATTCTAGATGGATACTATAGTACATGTCATGCCATTTCCGGTGGTATGATGAACAACACATAACTCCTCACGGTTAGAGACTTATGGCCATGTGAAGTTGGAGAACCCTCATGAGTCATATTGAAGCCCCAAAAGGTCAAAGTATTCAAAGTGGATAGAAAATAAATTATTTAAATAATAAAGTTAATCGATAAATTAGTAAGTGGACAAGTGGTTAGAAGTGGGTTAGCCCTAAAATAAGGAAAGTGGTTTAAGATGGTTAAAAGGTAACCCCTTAAGGAAGCTACATGAAAGTATAAATAAGAGGCAAGGCTCTCTCTTTTTAATAACACTTAAACCTCTCTCATTTTAATCACACTTGAACCTATTGAATATCATTGAATATCTATTTTGTTAAGGGTTATTTGCGTGGGTATTATTGATAGAAAAAACTGTGGCAGAAAAGGTGTGGAAGAAAAAGTGTGGCAGGAATACTACGACAGAAAAAGTGCGGCAGAAAACATGCGGCAAGAAAACTATGGCAGAAAAAGTGTGGAAGAAAAAGTGCAGCAGGAAAACTGTGGAAGGAAAATCGTGGCAGAAAAAGTGCGGCAAAAAAATCACAGTAGGAAAAGTGTGGCAGAAAAATAGCAGCAGGAAAAGTGCGACCAAAAAAACGCGGCAGAAAAACCATAGCAGAAAAAGTGCGGAAGAAAAATCGCAGCAAAAAAATCGAGGTAGTGGATTCGCGGCAGCAAAACCACAGCAATGGAACACTACAAGAAGAAAAAAAAAGGTATGGTTCTCGTATGTGTAGTGTTGAATTTATGAATCAAGTTGAGGGTTTTCCTTGTAAATATGTTGGATGCCCTCTTGGGAGTTTATGGCTTGCTATAGAGTTGATTCGAGGAATATCTACTGAAGTTTAGTATTGGTTCATGTTTGAGGGATTTTGGTTGAGGTATCTTACAGATAGAAGTTGTAAAATAGTGAGGTTGTGGCACATGGTTTGATGTAATGGTTTATGGTATTCAGTTTTTGGATAGAGTGATGAATTGTTAGATACATTTTGATGGTTATATTGGTATATGTATTTGGTATATGGTTGATGTACATGTTGGGTACATGGTTGAGACAAGTAGTTGATGAGTTGGCACATACATGAGGTGTATAGTTGATGATGTTGGCACATCCTAATGAGTCATAGTTTATGTGTATTTGATGCATGATTGGTACATATTTGGTGCATGGTTGATGCAATCATTGATGGTACATGTTGAGGTACATATTGGTGCATGGTTTATGCACTAGTTTATGGTATAGGCTAATTATAGGTTGAGGCACAGGCTGGTGCATGGTTGATGCACTTGTTTATGGTACAGGATGATTATAGGTTGGTGCATGGTTGATGCACTTGTTTATGGTACAGGTTTATTACAGGTTAATTGGTACAAGTTTACATAAGTATATCTCACAGTGATAGTGTGACAGTGGTTCCATCATTCTACGTTTATTTTAGGGAGGTTGGACGGGGAAAGGACAGGTGGTTGTATCCACCTTTCAGTTGTAGCTGGAGAACATAGGGGGTTGGAGCCTCCTTCTAGTTGTAGCCAGAGAATTGGGGAGTTGGAGCTTCCCTCGGGTTGTAGCCTGAGAAACTAGGATGTTGTATCCTCCTTCTGGTTGTAGCCAGAGAATTAGGGAGTTGGATCTCCCTTCAGGTTGTAGCCTGAGAAACTAGGGGGTTGGATCCTCCTTCTAGTTGTAGCTGGAAAACAAACGAATTTGGTGCTTCCAATGAATTTAATTCTTAAATACATATAATAAAAATCATTCTATGGTTTTATCCCACTTTGGGTTTCCATGTAAAACACTGGTGTACTGTGTATGTGTGTGATGGCTCATTTGTTCATTGTTTATTTACTCTACAACTATTGGATGATAATTCTACATTGATATAACACTTTTATCTTATTGTGAAAAAGGATTAAATTTCTCTATTATTGATTCACCCCCCTCTCAATAATCCAACAATTATAACCTTTCTTAACTAGGTAGTGTGGAGGTACTCTCGTGGGTACAGCAAGAACATCTTGGTACTCTTCTACAATCTTGTCGATCTTCTTATTCTTGATAGAAAGTTCTTGGGCTAATGCTGCAGTGGTTGCAATGTCCTTCTGTTCACATTCTAATTGTATTTTGAAGAGGCTAAACTTTGCAGTATGAGAGATTACTTTGTGGCATTGTTTTGGTGGGACAATAGTCAGAACTACCTATGGTATTGTGTATAGCTAACCCCCCAGAGTAATAATGACACTATGGGGTCGAGAGTCATAAATAACATGACGCCTCCACATATATGGCTAGCCTAGTAGAACATAACTAAATTCCAATGGGGAAACATCACACAATACCTCATCCTTGAAGGGATTGATGTCGTAGGACAAGCGACACTATTGGTTGACATAGAGATCTTGACCCTGTAAAAGCCACTCGATTTTGTATGCTTGTGGGTGTAGTGTTGTTGGTAAATCCAACTGCTTGAAAACTTCTGCCGAGATGATGTTCTTTTGGCTTTAGATATCAAAAATAAAATGCAGTAGGGTCCCCTTCAACCACATATGTGAATGGAAGAGTCTCTCCCCCTCCTCAGGATCCTCTTCCAGTTGGATTGTTGTAGTTGCTACAATAGCAGTGGGTTCTGCATCAATGATCTATATCCTTTTATTATTTTCTGAATTAGGGTCCAAGTTGGGGTTTGACACTTTGGCTTTGAGCTCGACCACCAATGATTATATTGAGAGACATTCATCAGTGTTGTGCCAAGGGTTTTTGTGGAACTCACACCAATTTCTGGTGTCTTTCTTAGACTTCCTGTCACCCTTCTCTGTCTGCCTCGGGGACTGTATCTCTTGAGGTTGTCCTTCATTATGTGAGTTAGATTTTCCTTTTCCATGCTTCTCCCACTTACTCTACTTATTGAATTTCTGCTCAATTTTGACTACATATCAATAATAAGCTCCCAGTGAGGAGATGTCCAAGAAATCCATCTTTCTTTGGATGTACCTATGTAGACCACTGCGGTACTTCAAGACTAGGTGTCGCTCGGAGTATTTGATACCCCACTTTGAGTCCGAGGTATGAAAGATGTTGGTGTACTCTGACACCTTCTGGTCTCCTTTTTGACATAGAGTTGTCCATCTCATGTATTGGTCATCATAGTTTCTGAAAGGATAAAACACCTCCTTTAGAGCATCTACAAAGGCCGCCCAAGTAGGTTCTCTCCCAAATAGTGTACATTCATCCATGGTGTACCTTTCCCAGTAACATTCCCACCAAGATATGACATGGGGAAGAAATTTAAGGAGTGCGAAGGTGATCTTTTCACTATCGGAAAATGTTTGGACAGAGTAATAACCTTCTAGTAGATTCAACCATTTTTCTAGAGTATCTACATCTATCTGGCCTTCAAATAAGGGGATATCAAAATTGAGTTGTACCTTGAAGGGTGTCGCACTTGTGAAATGAATTATTGTCAAAGATGCCTCAACCATTGACATCGGTAGTCTTCAAAGGATATGAACAAATTTGTCCATCGTCTCGTTCCTCTATCGCATGAGGGCTTCCTCGAGAAACATATTGAAAGGATCTCCTACTTTGTTATCTCTCTTTTCTTTTTCCATGGGAGGTCGCTTGGGCTAGAAAGAGCATTTGTCCTCAAGCGAATATAGTTTGAGACCCAACTCTCTATACCCTGACCTCATCGGGGACCTGCTCTGAGAAGCGAAAAGGACCATCCTGTTCTGATACCATTGATCTAGATTATTTTGAGAAAAAAAATATAACCGATATATAACAAGTAAATACACAAAGATATTGCAGAGAACACAAAAATATAGTGAAAACCAACTTTTATTAATGAACAAGAGATAGAAAAACATTGTAGAACAAAAACTGGCAGAATGGGGTAGCTTATCTCTGAAAAGAAAGAGATGTTGGCTACACTTCATTCAGAACAAGATTTACATCACAATCCATTGCATGCTTAAAGGGCCTCCTTCCCCTCAATTATATATGAGAGAGTGAGAGGATAAAAATTCCCATGAGGCATGTGGGATGAATTGGAATAAGTTTATAAAATGCCATAGGCATGTAAAACACTAGGAATTCTTGGGTGGTCACCCATTCCAGTACTACTCTACCATGACTGCGCTTAACTACAGAGTTCTAATGGGATCTAATGCATTAACACTATGTTGTATGCATGTACATAAGACCACTAGGAAATCATTACATGATGTCTATAATTAAAAAATGAAGATGAAATTACATTCCATTCCCCATCAAAAGGGTGAATATCATGGTTTATCAAAACCACATGCTCAAAATGGTGATTCAGTGGAAACGGTGGATGGCCATCGAGATCCATTTGGATCACAGGGGCATTAGTTAGCCCAAATGGAATGACCAGAAACTCATAATGCCCATAGTGGCATGAAAGGTTATCTTAGGTATGTCCTTCTCTTGTACCTTAATCTGATGATACCCTAATCAAAGATCAATCTTTGAGAAAAATTTAGGTCCCCTGAGCTCATCGATTAATTCATCGATCATGGGTAGGGGGTACCGATTCTTGATCATTTTATTGTTTAGAGCCTTGTATTCAATACACATCCACAGAGTACCATCCTTCTTCTTGACTAAGACAATGGAAGAGGCAAACGGGCTGGAAATAGGGAAGATGTGGCACGTTTTCAACAATTCTTTTATGGTTTTTTCAATATCATCCTTGGAAACTTTAGGGTGCCGATAGGGGTTTGTGATAATTTCATGTACCCCCTCTTCTAACTCTATGATATTCTCAAAAAATCTACCAGGTGGAATGCTAGGAGGAATGTCACTGAATACCTTATGTTGTTTGTGGAGTAAAACCTGTAAGTCCTATGGAAGATGCTACAAATGGTTTGGTGGCTCTCTGTCAGAAATAAAACACTTTATAACACTCTATATCACCATGCCTCATGACTTACTCCATGTTGTATAATGAAAATTTTTGGCAGGTACTGGTGCATTGCTCATAGGACCACTTTGTTTCCATCTGGGCCTATGAACTCCATCTCCATGGTCCTCTTATTAGTAGTGTATCTCCCAATAGAGTAAATACATTGAACACCCAACACTACATTGGTGTCTGGTATGTCCACCACGAAAAAATGATATTTCATTGAGTAGTTTCCCATGGTTATTTTGAGCTTGGGAATCCACTTGGTGCAACTCATTTTGTGGCCTCCTAGTATGACTACTGTGAACCCATCAAATTCCTCTTTTGGAATTCCTCTCCTCTCGACCATGTTAGTGTCAATGAAGTTATGGGATGATCCCCAATCAATCAATACTGTCACCTTGTGCCCATGTAGGACACCTTTGACCCTGAAGGTATGATACCTTAGAAATCCTGACATCAAGGCCATGACTAGGACCTTAGCCCCAACATGTGAAGAGTTCTCTCCTAATGCTATATGTCCCTAGTATTGTGCCTGCTCCACCTCCTCATTCTCATCACTATCACTGTCAGAGTATACCTCAATTTAATGGGCCTTTCCCATTTTGTCCTTCCCAACACATTTTTGTCCTGGTGTCCATGATTCCTGATAGCTAAAACACAATTTAATTTTCCTCAATTCTATCCTAGTCTCTTCATCCAGTTTGGGCTTTCCAGCCCAATATGTCTGAGGTGGTCTGATCTCCTTAGTCTTTGGGGTAAAAATGGACTTGGGTGAAAAACCACTTTTAGGTACTGCATCCTGCATGTCACAAGCTTTGTTGACTCCATCCTATAAAGAGGTAGGCTTGTAAGCCTTGAACCATACTTGTAGAGGTTCCAATATCCTCTCAAAAATAACATCACCAAACGGGTCTTTGAAATGTCTATCACCATCACAACGACCCTTTGAAATTCAGATATATAAGCCTCTGGACTACTTGTCTTCTTGAGCTGAGCCAACTCTCTTAAGTGAAGCTCTGGATTCTTCCTGTCAAATCTCTTGATGAGCCTCTATGTGAATTCTAGGTAGGAGGTAACCCCTTCATGTCCCAAGGTGACTAACCCATGGTACCACCACTCATGGGATTCACCATCCAGGTGCAAGGTGGTCAAATTAATGGCATCTGTCTTTGTCATCTGGTGCATCTGGAAGTAAGTGTTGAGCTTCTGCACCAACGATATTGTGGAGAATTTAGAGCCCCCATCAAATTTGGGAATGGTGACCTTCCCAAGGGTATGCTGCAACTCAAAATTTTGTGTCATGGCCCTCATGGTCCCTCTCGATCGTTTGTTTCTCTTCATATTTTAGAACTTTGAAAAAGACATTGTTGAGTAGAAATCATCTCCCAACCTCCTATAGTCCTCTAAATATGCCCTATAGGGATAATCCTAATCAACCTGCATCAATGGACCCGCAACATCATTCCCCAAAAATTGATGCAAGTGGGTCCGGGGGATTTGGTGTATAGGTGGGTGTGGCTTTTCATGGTAGTTCATGAATGAATACCCTCTCCATTGTTTGAGCCCCCATCACCATTCTGATTCTACTTTGTTGGGCCCTCTTAGCTAGCTTTCCCATAAGGTCCATCATGAAATTTTGACCCTTGGCCAAATCATTCAAAGTATTGAACAAATTGTTGATCTTGGCATCAAATTATTCCCCCATAAATTCTTTTCTTGTATGTATGATAGATGGTGCTACCTCTCATGTTTCTTCTTCTCTAACCACTTCATCTTCTTCCCACACGGGGGGATATGGAGTTCTTCCCCTACATCTTTTGTAGGTAATATTATTCTCTTCTTATGGTCTCATAAATCTGATTATAGTGCCCCTCAAAGCCCACAACTATAGAGGAACATGCTTTGATACCACTATAAGATACCCTTTAGATATCCCCTTGATTTTAGGCTATTTTTTGAGTTTAAGGATTGTTTATCACTAAGGTATTTCATCAAGTAGTTTGCACCCAAATTATTGTTAATGTAATCCTTGTAACTTCATGCAATAGAGAAATCATTCTAACATCACCAAGATCATTTCCAATTATACCCAATGCAAAAATACCTTACTATAAGTGAAAAACACTAGATATAATGGCTCCACATTTTATTAAAATCCAGAAATTCATATGCAGACATATCTAGTACTTGCATAAGAATGAATATAGTAGTAATTTCATTTTTAGCATAAGCACACAATTACACAGGCTGTAATAATTATATAGAAACTGGAATTTGAGTGAGAGTATGATTGCATCCTATAGTGGCTTGTTGAGATTGGAAACTGGGTGTAACAACAACAAGGAAAAACCTCCAAATGGTGACTCAACCCTCCTATAGAAGCCTTTAGTTATATCTATTGTAGCTGAGAGAATCCCTTTTAATGATGCACCCATAATGTGAGTAGACAGAGGTAAAGTCTCCAGGATAATGGAAATTCTCCCACATTTCCTCTACCAAATAAATACGCCTAGAAAAGAGGAAAATTCGGCCTTCCAATGAAGATAATATATTTCAAATTGCATACCCCGAAATGCACCCATCTTAAAGAGGAATTTTACCAAAGAAATTAATAGATTCAAATTTTATAGAAGTGAGCTCTATTCTTACTTACCACCATTCATATTACCAACTAAAATATTTTTCCAACCACCAGTAGTGCGCCCAGATTGCGATGGGGAAACGTATGGCACTTGGATGCTCTGTCCCAACCCAAAACTCACCACAAGTATTTGAAATAGTTGCCAGATCATAAGCTTGGCCTCTAGACATGCAGTCGACCCATTAAATGAAGAATATTACCCCCAAGGAATGTATTATCAACTTATAAGAGCATACAAATTGTAAACAATAGAACTCAACCACCATAAATTTGTTGCTTGAGAGGAACTCACCTTTCCTTGGTAGATTCATCCTCCACACCCAAAACCAAGTCACTAAACTGATGAAAATATAGTATCGATGAAGAACAACAAGAAATATGCAGTGATGTCTCCCCAAAACTGACTAGGGTGTATAGTTACAACACCAAAACTAGTAGATGAACAAGGGTTTCCAAAAACCCTAGGCTCTCTTCTCAAGATCTCTCCAAAAGCTTTTTCTCAAAATGAACAAATGCAAGAATTAGGAGAGACTCCTCACTTTTCCCATTTTATTCCTAATTTTCCATTTTCCCACTCATTGTTTTACTTTATTTCATAAAGTCACTTAAGTGAGTTTGTCCACTTTATAAATTAAAGTGACTTTTTAATTTCCTAGGACCCATTTTCCCCTTTTTGATAAATTAACTTTATAAAGTCATCCTAGGCATTTTATGTCATGTAGGTTGTTAGAAAAATAGGACCGCGGAGCAATACAATAAAACAAATGCGGAAACAAAACACAGAAGATACACAATACAATAGAGACACAGATTTATGTGGTTCACCCAGTGTGGGCTACATCCACCAGAGAAATTGCAAGGTCCTTCCTTTATTATTATCCAGCAAATGAAGGGATACAACCTACAACAAAACTTGTTGTAGCTTCCTCTTCTTTCTCTCACAGTCTCCTCTCTCAGAATATAATACTCACAATCATGCATAGCCGCAATACATTTCCCTCATAAAAGAGGGTTTCCTTCTAGGGAAAAAAAACCTAACATAATTTCTACCGTTAGATCTATGACCTTATAATGAACGGTCCATATTTACAAATAAATTACAATATACTTTTACAAGGCATTTTTTCCTTTCAGGGCTTCGCCCCCGAACCCCACAAAGGGGGTAACCCCCCTCTGCACTCCCTCGCGTGGAAGAGTGTACATACTTATGGGGTGTAAAGTCTTCATGGGGTATAAACACGGCTGAAAAACACAAGATATCTGAGTCAGGAAGATAATCAGGCTCCACAACCAACAAGATCCCACATGGAGATTGATCTCAACAACTCCACCGTTGTTGTATATGTTGGACTTTGAACCTTCTTGGACCTGGAAAATTTCTCATCTTCATCTTCATTCTTTGAGACCAACTGAAACTGAGCAGGAACTTAGTTTCTCTCTGGTTACTCCCTTTGTTAACATATCTGTAGGATTTTGGCTAGTGTGTATCTTTTCCAACTTCAAATGTCCATCTTCCAAGGAAAATCGTATGAAGTGGTACCTCAACTGTATATTCTTAGTATTCGAATGGAAGGATGAGTTCTTTGTAAGATGAATTGCACTCTCACTGTCACAGTACAACCTGTTATTCTCCTACTTCTTTCCCAATTCCTCCACAAACCTTTGTAACCAAATCATCTATTTACTAGCCTCTATAGCAGCAACATACTCTACCTTTGTTGTTGAAAGTGCAACAACCTTTTGCAGTTTCAAAATCCAACTTACTGTTGTTCCGGCTATAGTAAAAACATACCCTATGGTGCTCCTCCTGTTGTCTTTATCACCTACCATATTTGAATCAACATATCCCTGTAGAAAAGTGTCTGAACCTCCAAAACATAATGCATGAGTAGTAGTACCTCTCAAATACCTGAGAATCCACTTTACTGCCTCCCAATGTTCTTTACCTAGATTGTTCATATACCTGCTCACAACTCCCACTACATGTGCAATATCCGGTCTTGTGCAAACCATTGCATACATCAAGCTGCCAATTGCTGATGAATAAGGGACCCTGGACATGTATTTTATCTCCTCCTGTGTCTTGGGACACATTTCCTTAGTTAATTTGAAATCGCTGGCCAAAGGTGTACTAACTAGTTTTGCATTCTGTATTCTAAACCTCTCCAACACCTTCTCTGTGTACTCACCCTGAGACAATGTCAATTTTCAATTTTTCCTGTCTCTTGTTATTCTCATGCCAAGGATTTTCTTTGCAACACCCAAATCCTTCATTGCAAATGAGTTGGATAATTTCTTCTTGAGCATATTAGACCCTGCAACAAGCATGTCATCTACATACAATAGCAGGATAATATAGCTTCCATTTTCTAGCCTTTAAAAATAAACACAGTGATCATAATGACATCTACTATAACCATGTTCTATCATAAATCTGTCAAACTTCAAATACCACTGCCTTGGAGCTTTCTTTAGGCCATACAGGCTCTTCTTCAACTTGCATACCAAATTCTGTTTCCCTTTGACCTCATACCCCTGTGGTTGTTGCATATAAATCTATTCCTCCAAATCCCCATGGAGAAAAGATGTTTTTACATCTAACTGTTCAAGATGCAAATCTTCTACTGCCATAAGACTTAAAATAGTCCTAATTGAAGTCATTTTAACAACAAGAGAAAATATTTCATCAAAATCTATACCTTTATTTTGTGCAAACCCCTTTAGAACAAGTCTAGCCTTGTACTGCTTTTCTCCTCCATCTTCTTCCTTCAAATTGTAAACCCATTTATTCTGCAATGCTCTTTTTCCCACATGCAACTGAACCAAGTCCCGAGTTTGGCTATTTTCCAAGGAATCCATTTCCTCTTTCATGCCTTTCTCCCACTTCCTTTTGGTGTCTACCTGCATTGCCTCTTCATAACATTTCGGTTCACCTGAATCAATCAACAATAAATAATACAATGAAGGAGAGTATCGTTCAGGGGGTATACTTAACCTGGTAGATCTTCTAACAACACTTGCAGGTGTTTGAGGTACCTGCTGCTCCTGTTGTTGTACATTTTGATTTTAAGGTTCCTTTGGAATTTATTTTTCAGTGATCTCATCAAGCACCGTGTATTCTTGTTTTTCTTCTTCCTATTTCTTTCCCTGCAATTGATCTTTGTACATGACCTTCTCATTGAATATGACATCTCTACTCCTAATGATTTTGTTATTTTCATAATCCCATAAGCGATAACCAAAATCATTAACACCGTATCCAATAAAGGTACACTTCTTGGATTTAGACTCAAGTTTTGTTCTATTTTCTTTATCAATATGGACAAATGCTTTACAACCGAAAGTTTTCAAAAAAGAATAATTTACCTTTTTTCTTGTCCATTCCTCCTCTGGAATTCTACCATCCAAAGAGCTTGAAGGTCCTCTGTTTATTAAGTAAACAACAGTATCTACAAGATCTGCCCATAACTTTAAGGGAAAACCGACATGCAATCTCATACTGCTTGCACGCTCCATGATTGTCCTGTTCATCCTTTCTGACACACCATTTTCTTGTAGTGTTCTTGGAACTATCTTCTCTCTACTAATCCAATGGTATGAACAGTAATCATCAAACTCCTTGCTGCAATATTCACCTCCATTATCTGATCTAAGACACTTCAAACTTTTTCCTGTTTCATTCTCAATTAAAGCTTTCCATTTCTTAAAAGTATCAAAAACATCAGATTTTTGTCAAATGCAATAAACCCAAGTTTTTCTAGTTGCATCATAAATAAAATTAACATAATAACGAGAGACACCAAGAGATGATACCTGAGCTGGTCCCCATACATTTGTATGCCCAAGCTCTAACCTTTCATTCTTCTTTTCTTTTCCGACTTTGAGAAATCTGACTCTCTTTTGTTTTCCATAAACACAATGCTCACAAAAGTCCAAATCAATTTGTTTAAGATCTAGTAGAAAATTTCTTTTGTGAAGTATATGCATACCCTTCTCACTCATGTGTCCTAGCCTATGATGCCACAGTGTTGTATCCACTCCTGTAGAAGTTAAAGATATAGAAGAGTCAGTATTACCAGTACATAAATACAATGTACCTACCTTCTCTCCTTTTGCTATCACCAATGATCCTTTGATGACCTTCCATGTATTATCTGTAAATATGGATATGCAACCTTCACTTGCCAACTTCCCTGTTGAAATTAAATTTTTCCTTAAATCTGGAACATGTTTTACCTCTTTCAACAACCATTGGTTTCCATTGCATTTTTTTATTTTTACCTTTCCCATTCCAACA
This sequence comes from Picea engelmannii, assembly GCA_009831015.1. NCBI lineage: Eukaryota > Viridiplantae > Streptophyta > Pinopsida > Pinales > Pinaceae > Picea > Picea engelmannii. The sequence continues at coordinate 126,507 of ML796462.1, forward strand.
ATTTTTCATGGTGCATCATCACCCAAATGAACCTGTCCAAAATCACCTTGAACATAATCTAGAAAATGTTTCCTATGGGGTGTGGCATGAAATGAAGCCCCTGAATCTACTACCCAAGACTCAGAAATATTTTCTACAGAAAGAATCAAAGCATCTTGTAACACATCACCTATTACATTTGCTTCCCGATTTCTCTCCTGTTGTCCATCTCTTTGTTTCTTTGGAGATTTGCAGTCTTTCTTAAGATTTCCTTTCTTCCCACAATTCAACCACTCTATCTTTCCAAGTTTGGATTTGGATCTGCCCTTTCTAGAATTACCATGGTTCCCTGAGCCCTTTCCTCTATTCTTTTGTCTTCCTCTGTTCTCCATGTTCAACACATTACCTGATGTCTCACCTGTGCTTTTCCATCGCATTTCCTCACTAAGCATAACACCAACAACATCATCAAATTTTAAAGTATTAGAACTAGAGACGGAGTTACTTACAACCATGACCAAGCCGTTCCATCTTTCTGGTAATGAGCACAAGATTAGAAGAGCCCTAACCTCATCATTAAAGTCCACTTTTACGGAACTTAGTTGATTAGTAACCGTATTAAATTCATTTAAATGATCTACAATAGACCCACCTTCTGACATCTTCATATTAAATAATATCTTCATTAGAAATACCTTATTGGACACTAAGGGTTTTTCATACAGTTTAGCCAATGCATCCATCAGATCCTTCGTTGTATTTTATTTTGAAATATTGAAAGCCACCGATGCTTCCAAGCTTAGCCGTATCATTCCTAGATTCTTTCTGTCAATAATCTCCCATTCTTCATCCTTCATGGCCATCGACTTCTTTGATACTCTGCCCAATGGTAGGAATAGATCCTTATGATATAAATGATCTTCCGTCTGGATCTTCCATAACTGGTAGTTTTGGCCATTAAATTTCTCGACCCTAAACTTTCCATCTTCCGTCATTGCTCCCACTCGAACTAGGAACCCTCTTTTCCTATGAGTTACCTTTCGCTCTGATACCAGTTGTTAGAAAAACAGGACCATGGAGAAATAAAATAAAACAAATGAAGAAACAAAACACAGAAGATACACAATATAATAGAGACACAGATTTACGTGGTTCACCCAGTGTGGGCTACATCCACCAGAGAAATTTCTAGGTCCTTCCTTTATTATTATCTAGCAAATGAAGGTATACAACCTATAGAAAAAATCACTGTAAGTTCCTCTTCTTTCTCTCATAGTATCCTCTCTTAGAATACAATACTCTCAATCATGCATAGCTGCAATACATTTCCTTCATAACAGAGGGTTGCCTTCTAGGGAAAAAAACCCTAACATAATTTCTACCGTTAGATCTGTGACCTTATAATGAATGGTCCAGATTTACAATGAAATTACAATATACTTTTACAAGGCAATTTTTCCTTCTAGGGCTTCACCCCCGAACCCCCCAGTCAGGGGGATAGGCCCCCCAGTCCCCGCATAGGGGGTACCCCCCCTCTGCACTCCCCCACGTGGAAGAGTGTACATACTTATGGGGTGTAAATTATTCATGGGGTATAAACACGGCTGAAAAACAGAAGACCTCTGAGTCAGGAAGATAATCAGGCTCCACAACCAACATAGGTCCCTTTTTCTGCCTTAGCCCATGGGAACGTTTTAGGCTAGCAGAATTTCCACCATGGTTCCTTTATGCGGAAGGGGAAATTACATTATTCTTTCTAAGTTAGGTAGTGCATATTATGTGTTTGTATCTACATTTTATGTGATGAGAGAGGCTCTAGGGAAAGATTATCAAAAACCCACTCTTGAGTCCTTTTGTGATGCTTTGATTAGAGTGCAATATAAACTTGTACAACTTGGAGTGATATGCATTTCAGGTACTTCCAACAAAGCCTTAATATCCCAATAGAAAGATAAACCCATGAATCCCAAGAAGCAACATGCTCACCACAACAACAAGAAAAACAAGGGTCCCAAACCCAGTCAGACAACTTCAGTTCCTAATGGTGACAAAGGAGAAAAATCTAAAATAAGAATACTAACAGACATTTCAACTTTTGTGGGAAATATGGTCATGATGAGTCCAAATGTTTCAAGAATATGGAATCCTTAGAAGTAGCAATGAAGAAGTACAACATTAATATTGATTCTACTTCTTCTTCTTCTTCTCATGGACATGCACTTTTTTCTTCTGGTTTCTCCTTCAATGCAACTTCTTCTTCTTCTTCCGATGAGTGTCTTATTTATTCAGGAGAATCTTATCATATGGCTAAGGAGAAAGACGTATTTTCTACTCTAAATGAATGTAACAACAAGAAAATATTTGTTGATGATGATAAATCTCTTAGTGTTGTAGGATCTGGAACAGTTCAGGTAGATAATGGTCATTTCACTGATGTATTATGTGTTCCAAGTCTTTCCTGTAACCTTTTATCAATATATAAAATCACTCATTCAGGTGAAGGTAAAACTGTAGATTTTTCACCTCACCAAGTTGTAATCAAGGATCTAAAATATCCTCAGCATGTTCTTGCAATTGGAATTGTTGATGATATTACCAGGTTCTACAAGTTTGACAACTTTGGGTCATCATATTTTCCATCAATTTTTGTTGCTCATAGAGATGAATTGAACAAACTTTGGCATGAGCAGTTTGGTCATATAAACTATCACTCATTGCAAAAACTATGTAAACAACAGATGGTGACTAGTATTCCTCTTGTTTCATCCAGAGATGATGTTTTTGCTGGTTGTGTTCTCCTTCTTTTTCTGGGTGCAAGTATTTCTTAACATTCATTGATGACTTTTCCAGACGTACTTGGGTTTACTTCTTAAAACATAAGAGTGAAGATTTTGACAAGTTTTTGGCCTACAAGACCCTTGTAGAAAATAAATCTAGACATAAAATTCAAAGGTTAAGAATAGATAATGGAGGTGAATATGTGAACAATAATTTTACAAGTTATTGCACTACACAGGGTATCAAAATGCAACACATCGTTCCATATACACCATAACAAAATGGTGTTTCTGAGAGAAAGAACCGCACATTAAAATAAATTTCTAATTCTATGATCCAATCTAAGGGATTACATATAAAGTATTGATTGGAAGCCATCAAATGTGAAAATTACATAGTAAATCACACTCCCATAAAGGATCTTAAAAATATAGCACCGAAAGAATCATGGACTAAAATGAAACCAGATGTAAGTCACTTCTGTGTATTTGGCAGTATAGCATGGGCTCACATTCCCAATGAGAAAATGAAAGCTTTGTAGCCTAAAAGTGAGAAGTGTATATTTGTTCCTTAATTTAAAGATGTCAAAGATTACAGACTTCTTCAACCACATTGTAATGAAATTATTATTAGAAGAGTTGTTAAATTTGATGAAAATCTCTTGGCCTTCAAGCCTAATTCAATGATTTTTCCTTCTTCGGCCTGCAAGCCATCTTCGACGTTTGTTCCTTATTATGTTCCTATTCTGGTTTCTTCTTTAGATGATGACAGTGAGGATTAAAATCCACCTCCTCCTTCTCACCTTCCTACAAAGGAGTCCATTGAACTTGAACAATAACCATCACCACCGCTTCCTAGATGAGTCCGTTCAACACAAGAAGTAGTTAGTGATCTTGTCAGTGATCCTTTAGATTAGCATTAGACACGTTCATGGTTCTAGTAAGCCTCTTATCTTTTGGCTCAATTTTAAGAGACTCATGATAAAGAGACATGTGCAAAATCTTTAAGTCATTTAAATTGGGATAGAACAATGAATGAAAAGCATCGTTCCTTAATGGAAAAAGATACGTGGGATATTGTACCTCTTCCAAAAGGAAGAAAATTTTTCATATGTAAATGGGTCTATAGAACTAAGTATGCATCAGATGGAAGTGTTGAAAGGAACAAGGCTCAATTAGTTACCAATGGATTTTCCCAAGTTGAAGGAATTGACTATAATGAAACCTTTGCCCCTGTAGCCAAAATGAATTCCATCGTCCTTGTTTTTACCCTTGTTGCCTCACATAAATGGGAGGTCCATCAAATGGATGTTAAATCCTCCTTCTTGCATGGGGATTTTCAAGAAGATATATACATGGAACAACCTCCTGTCTATGTCTAGAATGAATCTATCCTTGTTTTTCACCTTAAGAAATCTCTTTGTTGTCTTAAGTAAGCTCCCCGGTCTTGGTATGCCAAAATGGGCAACTTTATTATTGACATTGGATTTTTTAGATTCCATTATGAATCTAATGTCTTTACCAATAAAGTAGGAAGCCATCTCATAATCCTTTTCCTTTATGTTTATGACCTTATCCTTACTAGTAGTGACTTAAAAATTTTAAACCATGTGAAAACCAGACTTAAGAAGAAATTTGAAATGACATACTTAGGATTTTTTCACTATTTCCTTGGCCTCTAAGTTTTGCAAACCAATGAAGGAATTTTTCTTTCATAGTCTAAGTATGCTTGCAACCTTCTTCATTGCTTCCACATGGAATATTGTAAACCAACCCCTTCTCCCTTCCAGTATGGAGTCAAGTTTGTTGTCATCTGTACTTCTCTAGAAGTTGATGCCACTTTGTACCATTAGTTATTTGGTATCCTCTTATGCTTGAATCATACCTGTACTGGTCTTTCCTTTGTTGCAGGTAATGTTTCTCAGTATATGAAAAAAATACATGAAATCCATTGGAAAGAATCTAAAAGGATACTCTGGTATGTCTGGGGTACATTTGAGTTCGAGATACATTACAATTAAGGAGGGGCTCCTTTCTTGGTTGGTTTCATTGATTCATATTGGGTTGATGACCCTCATGATCAGAAGTCTACTGTAGGTTATGTTTTCAGCTTTGGTTCAGGACCTGTCACTTGGGCCTGTCATAAACAACAAACTATTGCACTTTCTTTAGTATAATAAGAGTACCGAGAAACGATAAATGTAATTCAAGAAGTATTGTAGCTTCGACATATCCTTTCATAGTTTGGATTCCAGTAGAAACATTCAACCATCCTTTAGTGCAACAATCAGAGTGCATCAATATTTCCAAAAACCCAGTTCAATATCAACATAACAAACACATCGAGATACACATGTACTTCATCAGAAAGCTCATTTAGGATCAATTTATTCAACTGCTCTTTTTCCCTACAAAAGATCAAGTTGGAGACATTTTCACAAAGTCTCTTATAGAAGTGAAGTTTTCCAAACTTTGATCTATGTTAGGTGTTCAAGAAGTTGTCATTAAGGGGGGATAGGCTCTTATGCCTCACTTCTTCTCTTATTGTGTCACTATTGTAAATCGTTCAATCCTATCACAAGTTTTTCTTAAGGGGGGATGTTAGGATATTTAGACACTTATGAGTTAGTTAATATCTACTTGGTATAATTTTTCATCAGGTAAAAGTGTGTTTATTACTGTTTTTCTTTAGTATGAATTAGTATGCATTTGTAGTTAGGAAATATGATGGTCATGATATGTTCCTGACATAGAGTGATCCGATAGTTCAAATTATCCTCTATCTTAATGACTACATTGATCTATGCTTGAACACCTGATTGGTCCATGATATCTATTTAAATATTATGGAGGGTCATTTTTCGATGATTGATTGTGAGAAGATCTCTTGTAAATATCTATGTAATCTTTTTCTTTTACATTAACAAATTTCTCCAAGTGGCCACATTGGCTGGGGCCATGGATGTTTCCCCATAGCGGTTTTACCATGTCAAAATATTGGTGTGTTGATATTTGATATGGTTGTGTGAGTGGTTACTAAAGGTGTTTGTCCTCTATTGGAATACATGTGTTGTTGAACAACATCCATTATTTCAGGGAATGAGAAAAATATTTTGAAGAAAGACTCAGACAAAAAATAATACAGATGACCCATAAATAAGAGATATTTAAATGAATTTTGTTTGAGATTGGATCATTATATTATTTTTCATCTATCTTGATGCTTTGAGAGTGGAAAAATTGGAGGAATCAACTTGCAGGGCCATTTTAGTGGTAGGTCCGAATTTGGAAAATTGGGGTCCAGAACCTTCTAGAGCCATTTTGAGGCATTAAATGGAATTTTTTGGGGTTTGAATATCTAAAAATTACACGCATCCCCTTGATGGTGTTCTACACTTTGAGACATTTCCAATGGTGTAAACCGTACACTAATCAAAGTTCATATGAAAAAGTTATTTCTCTCACAAGTTGACCTATCGTGTTGACCAGCATGGTACGAGAAGATGCCACGTCATCCCCCATTACTCATTCATATGGAGATAGCCATGTGAATAATTTCAAGAATATTATAGAAGGTTCAAAAACCTACCACAATTAAGGGTTGAGGAAGTAAAAAACCTATCCCTATATGGCTATCGGACTATTTTAAATATCAAGCCACTATGAGGACAAGGTGTTCCATTCTATGTTATTGTATTTTGTTCCATAGAAAAGAAGAACAACTGGGAGTGGGAAATTAGAGAGCCTAACATAGGGGGTTAATGGTATATAGCATCCTAATATTCCATAGGGCACAGGTAACTCCATAAAGAGTTCCTTCTTCTTTATACTTGCATTATTTCCATACTAGAGAAAAGAGAGTAGAGAAACCTCACCTTATAGTTGGGTTTTCTCCCATAAGGGTTTCCTAGAGGAAATATTTGTATTATCTTGTGGATGGTGTGTGATTGTATTTTATTGTTCTCTATTTTATGCATTTTATCTATTTCATGCATAAGCATAAAACAAGTAATTAAATATTATGGAATCTAAAGGAATTTAATGTTATTATTGTAGATTTATGTTTTATTTATCAAATATGTTGTGATGAACTGTTCCAGTGGAATATCCATGGTAGTTTACAGATCATATTGGTATCAGAGTAGTTTTTTATTTTTTGCATTTGTGGGAAGTTGCAGGATCCATGAATTCACTTAAAGAGAAGTCACAGAAACCCTACCCATGACATATGTGTTTGTTCATATCAACCTTAGAGTTCCAACATAAGAGAGATTTGAGAAGTTCGAAGAGAAAGTTTCCAAAGTTGTGCATAATATGAACCTCCACATGGTGGATTGATCAATAAATATTAGACCATTCAAAAATGATGGAGGATCTAATTCAGAGATCATATTGAAGTGGAAATCAGGATATTAGGAAGACTCGGGAAAGGAGTCATGGAAAGAATATGAGAAAGAGTAGCCATGTTCAAGTGTCATTATCCCTTAAAAAATACCTATTCAATATGGAAGAGAAAGTGCACATAAATCCATACCAAGGTGAGATTGATGCATTAAAATTGAATCATTGGTTGCAACAAATAGAACTTTGTTTTATCGTTCACTATATAGGTGTATTGAACCTCATAAGTCCTTCCTTATTTTTCATTATTCAACACTTATTTTTATTCTAAGTATGTTTCCCTCCCATAATTTTCATTGTTATGTATCCTTCTCCATGACCTAAACTTTTCACCATACTTCGGTCATTTTGTTATATTTGCAGGTTGGCAGGCTCATAGACTCACGGTCTACCTTCTTTCTTATTTGAACCTTGTTGCCAACACTTAGTTTATTTTTTATTTGCAGGATCACGATTTATTTTCTTTGTATATTTTTCGTCTTCACAAGTTCATCCAATAAGTATCAATACTTAGCCATTTTTATTATCACGACGGACTCATGGATTCTCAGTCTAACATTCTCATTTGATTTCCTCCAATCTGACTCCCCTCCATGATGTTTCCTTTTTCTTTCAAATTTCTCGAGTCATATTAAATGATGAATCTATGAACTCAACTCCTAAATTGAATTCTAAAAAGGCATATCTTAATAATGATTCTATCGAGGAAAAATCACATTTATTTCAGGTTAATTCTCTCACAAGGGATCTAATGTAAATATTATTTCAATGTTCTAAGTGATATTACGAAGAAATATGTCAACCTATTGAAGATGGATGAAAAACAAAAAAATTTATATGGGGATGCCTTGAATCTAATCACCAAAGAAGATCACAATTACCACTGGTCAAGGTCATATTGGTATTATTCAACATTAACAAACAAATATAATAATAATGTTTGGACATCGGGAATAGCTCTTATCGGTTGTGTCCCTGAGGTTTTCGAGTGAAAAGATATTGTCACCTGGTGTATTGATAATTTTGTCCAGAGCATAAGAACAATTCCAGTAGAAAGAGACTCCCCTGTTTCATAGGCGCCTTCAGTTTTCAAAAAACTATTAAAATTACTAGAGCCGAAATTAACATACAGAGGAGAAGAAGCTAGAAATTTTCTTAGAGGGAAAAATAATGGAATGGAGCTCCTGCAGGAATGTTTACAAGATCCTACTACAATGCTGGAAGATTTATCCAGAATCCAGGTTAGTTATTTAAAGGACCCTTATCGATAAATTGCTTGGTTATTTACTAGATTTATTGGTCATAATTCTATGACGACTATTCCCCAACTGGCCATATATATTTTACAGTTCATGAGAATGTCGTCTTTGATTGGGATAAAATCATATCAAATGAAATTTTTGCATAGTTAATGAATTTCAAAAGTGATAAAAAGTTCTATATGGCATCTTATCTAGTATTTTCTATCACACACACTCATATTTTTAAAGATTTGAGTGTTGTGTTGAGCACACAACACACCCTAAAAGTTTTTGTGAATTTTTCTTTTTGGGTACCACTTTGTATTTTATGAATTTAGTCAGTTGTGTAGGGATCAATAGGTTTTTTTGGTTGTTATGTTTTATTATCAATCACATTCGGTTTGGTTTGGAGTTGTTGAACAAATTGACTTTTTCTCTATGTAAACCTGGATTTTTAGACTAAGTGTACACATCTTAAAATTTGAGCCACACACCCACCATCGGCATTAGCAAAATCTGAAAGGAAAAAGGCTTACATAAAAATGATAATCATTGATTGTCGATTGTTGATGTACCATTGACATAGGGAAATGGGATAAATTTCACGTCGATCATTGATTCTAGCCTGCGAATATTTTTTTCTAAAATCGTTGATGTACCATCGGAATCGACAAAATTTGAAAGGTAAAACGTCAACATAAGCAACAATAATCGTCGATCTCCAATCGTCGATATATTGTCAATTTTGGCGAATGTGATAAAGGGAATGGTAACATGTGTCAAAAGAAAATCATCGACACCGAAAATAAACTCTCCTCATGACTAGGGGTCAAATCAACTCCCACATGTTTTTCCACGTAAACAATATGTATTTCTTAGTATAACACCCCAGGTTTTGAGCCCCATATTAAATAATGTATTTTGTTAATTGTCAAGAGGCTAGAGGGCCCAAACAATTAAAATAGGCCAATGTGCCTAAGAAATGTAATGTTTTGATCATTACTAATAATAAACAAATCTTTGGCTGCTAGACGGACAAGGAATAGAGTTATAGGGGGATATGATTCCACAAGAGAGGGGGATTGAGGGGATAAATGTTTATTTCTTATTTTTACCCTTTTGTCTAAGAGAGTGGATCAGTTACATGAAATTCTTGGGACAATCCAACAGGTTCTTGATTCCCCATGAAATACTTAAATCCTCCCCTGGTCTGTTGGGGGTTTTTCTCATTCACTTGTTCACTTGCTAACTGGTTCATTCATTAAATCACTTTCCCACTTGTTCTTTCATTCCATTCTTACCTATCACTCATTCATCCTTCCTCATCCATGTATTGGCTTAGGGAAATGGAAACGAACTATTGAAGAGTATCCATGGTATTTTTGGCTGTAGTGGTTGCTGGTGTAATCCAACCATGACTTCAGGCATGCATGTCTGAGATGCATTTGCATGTGTCCAACTTTGTTCACAGCTACGAGTCCTGAGAATTCCAACATGGAGATTCTGGATCAGTTTTGTTGGAGCCCTAGAAGGAGAAGGACTTCCTGAGGGACTGCATGGAAGAGAACTCTCGAAGGCCCAAAGGCTTGAGTACATATCAAATGTTTCTCCCAAAAGACACACGACACTAGATATCGTAGTCCAGAGACGTGGTACTCTGGGGATTTTCAATTATCTCCAAGTGAAAAGTGTTGAAGCCCAAAGTCATGAAGGCATGTAGACCATCGATTTAGGATCCCTTCAGGACCTTTCTCAACTGTTGGATCAATCAGTGGAAGGACAAGGTAAGCACTTCAGTGAATTGTCACTTCGGGGGAGTTTAGCAGCACGGGAACTGAATGTCCCAGACCCCCTGAGCATCGATTTAATAGAGGATCGTCTATCCCAACAATTGATTAAGTTGTCGATTATCAATCTCGTGAAGCCTCCATATGGGGGAGGGGTCGTCCATTTGATGGGAGATTAAATATCAAACATACGATCCTTGTGGTGGAGCTAATGGAGATTTCGATAAAGGGTAACTATAGGAGGAAGCAAGAGTTGACAAAAGAGAACATACAAACATCGAAGTCCAGAAGACTTGATCCTGACACCGGTCCCATGCACAGAATGAAATTTTGTATTAGCCAAGGATGACACGACACTATTATTTTGTGGAGAATGGGGATATATTCTTCATGAAATAAGAAGAAAAAAAGACTTGTAGCATTGTTTGGAAAATTTATTTATATGCATAATTCTAACAAAATGGTCACTTGCACATTTTGCAGAATTAAGAGATTTAAACATATCATCTCGAAATGGAGATTTGAGATATGGAAGAAGGTGAGGGAGCCTCTAGCCATGATAGAGAGGCTGAAGGCCATAATACTAGAGTTGGTAATGAAGACACAAAGTCCAATGGATGCAAGGACAATGGAGAGCAAGAAACATTAATAGAAACTGTAAGAATCTTGAAAATAGAAGTGTAGAGCTACAAAGTAGACAATGAGAATTTGATGAGAGAGAAAAGTTAGATAAATGCTGGAGTGTTGCAGAGCTTAAACCAATTGTATACTAAAACAAGGAATGACTCTGAGCAAGGGGAAGAAGGTAGGTTTCATGAAAGGAGAGATGATCGTGGAAGAGTTGTTTATTCATAAAGTACTAGAAAAACTAATAGACACCACTCACCTCCTTACTCAACAAGAAATTTTGATGCATCAAAAGATTCCATAAGAAATCCAGAGGTGTCTCCCATTAGGCACCAAATGAGACAAGAAGTGGACATTTTGCAAGGATAGATGAGGAAGCTTAAGCCACCCTCCTTTGATGGCAAAAAATAAATGGAAGATTATGTTGAAGCATGGTTTCTTGGACTCAAGAGATGTTTTCAATTGCATAACTATTCATCAAACCTAGAATCCAAAATTTCCACCTACCATTTACACGGGAAAGCTACAATGTGGTGGGATCAACTGAAGCAAGTTGAACATATTATTGAGAAGAGGATCACTTGGAAGTAGTTCAAGAAATAATTCCATAAGGAGTACCTCTAAGAGCATTTTTATGACAAGAAAATGTAGGCGTTCTTTGAACTCAGGCTGGGAAGTATGACTATGGCAGATTATGAGAAGTTATTGGGGTTGTTAAAGTATGTCAGGTTCATTAAGGATGAGAAGGTGAAAATACAAAGATTTATAAGTGGATTGACATCCTTTATAAATAAAATATTAGGTATGATGAGCCCAAGACCTTGACTGAGGCCATCAAGAAGGGTAAATACCTGTAAGAGCAAGGCCAGGGAAGAGAATTCGTGAAAATATCTTGGAAGGATAAGAAGGAGGAGAAGTCTGATAAGAGGAGGAAACGATTAAAACCTCCCTTCAATAGGAATGAGCCTAATATAAATCATCAAGGTCAGTATGTTAAGGGTGAATCGAAGAAAGAAGACTTCTTGGGAAAAAGGGGAAGACCACCAATCCAATGTTGGGGATGCAAAGAATATCACCTTTACAAGGATTTCCCACATAGAAAGAATAGAGTAAAGACTATGCACAATGTCCAAGAGGCTACAACAATCAAAGATATGGGAAGGATTTATCCAGCCTTAGATGATCGACAAGTGGAATACCAGTCCAATATGATTGAGGTGGAAGGTAAGATCATAAATCAACATGTTTCTATTTTAATTGATTCGGGAGAAAAGCATTGTTACATTGATCCTAAAATAGTGGATAGATTACATTTGGAGAAAAGTAAGCTTGGAAAATCAAGTTTGGTTCAGTTAGCATTGAAAGAAAAAGGAGAATCCATGATATGGTCAGAAGTTGTTCCATAAGTCTTAATGGTGTGAATACTAGTGTTGATGTGAATATCATACCCTTGGGGTCTTATGATATTCTAATTGGAATGGATTGGTTGGACAAGCATCATGCTGTCCTAGATTTTCATAACAAGACATTTACCTATCTTGATGGAGATGGAAAATAGAGCACTGTGAAAGGAGTTCCAAGACCCATCTCTATAAGGGAGATTTCATCCTTGCGGCCGAAGATATGTTTTAGAAAAGGATGTCAATTGTATGCAGCTCATGTGGAAGATCCATAAAATGCAAAGAAGCCAAGCCTTGAATATTTCTCGGTACTATGAGAATTTGAAGATGTATTCCAAGAAAAACCAGGTCTGTAACCAACAAGGGAAATAGATTTCTCAATTTATTTATTGCTAGGAGCTTCCTCGGTGTCAAAAACACCTTACAAAATGAGCACACCAAAGTTAAAAGAATTACAAATGCAGTTGGAGGAATCGTTGAAGAAAGGGTACATACGTCCAAGTGTTTCACCTTGGGGAGCACCAGTACTTTTTATCAAAAAGAAGGATGGAACCTTGAGGCCCTGTATTGACTTTCGACAACTGAATAAGTATATTATAAAAAACAAGCATCCTCTACCCAGAATTGATGACCTCTTTTATCAGATAAGAGGAGCAAATATATTTTCAAAGATTGACCTGAGGTTAGGATACCATCAGGTAAGAATCAAGGAACAAGACATTCATAAGACAACCTTTAGGACCAGGTGTGGGAATTATGAATTTTTAGTGGTGCCATTTGGACTGACCAATGCACCAGCTGTCTTTATGTTCTTAATGAATGGCATATTCATAAATTATTTGGATAAGTTTGTCAAAGTATTCTTGGATGACATACTTGTCTATTCCAAGTCTGAAGAGGAGCATGAACATCACTTAATAATGGTATTGCAAATGATGATAGAACATCAGTTGTATACCAATCTGAGTAAGTTTTCTTTTTATCAAAAGAAGATCCATTACTTGGGACACATTATTTTAGACGAGGGCATAGCATTAGATCTAGATAATATTGAAGCCATTAGAGGATGGCCAACACCCATAAATGTGTCAGAAGTCACATCTTTTATGGGATTAGCAGGTTACTATAGAAGGTTCATAGTAGGGTTCTCTAATATTTATCATCCCATCACTTCTTTGAAAAATAAGGGAACTAAATTTGAATGGACACCTAAGTGTGAAGATAATTTTAATTTGTTGAAGGAATTATGTACTAGTGCACCTGTGTTAAAGATTGCTGACCCAAATGAATGTTTTTTGGTATGTACAGATGCATGTAAGGAAGGAATTGGGGGAGTCCTCATGCAAAATGGAAATGTCATTGGTTATGAGTCCAGAAAGCTTAATGAACATGAGAGGAACTATGTCACACATGAATTGGAGCTTGCTGCCATTGTCCATACCTTGAAGATGTGGAGGCATTATCTCATGGGGAAGATATTTGAATTAAGAACAGACCACATTGGCCTGAAGTATCTTTTCAAACAACCAATCTTGAATGCCAGACAAATAATATGGCGAGAATTTTTAAGTGAATATGACCTCGATATCAATCATATCAAAGGAAAAGAGAATAAAGTTGATGATAAACTTAGTAGAAGAGTGAATCTCATGCATGCTACTGTTGTCTGTATGCATCAATCATACTTGAAGAGAAAAAATTTAGATGATCTTGTTACAGATCAACATTACCTACAGGTAAAGGAAATATTACAGCAAGGATATGTACAAAAAAAAATAAAGGAGTATGAGATAAAGGAAGATGGATTGCTTATGCATAAGAATATAATCTATGTTCCTAGTTCCGAAGAACTGAGGAAATTGGTATTGAAGGAAATGCAAGATGTTCCTTATGATGGACATCCTCACTACCAGAAAATGATTACAACAGTATGAAGACAATTATTTTGGCTGGGAATGAAAAAGGATGTTGCGGATTACATTGCTCGATGTATGGAATTTCAGAAGGTGAAGGCTGAGCATAGGCACCCAATGGGTTTTCTGCAGCCATTACCAATCCCAGCTAATAAATGGGAAGTGATAACCATTGATTTCATAACTAAATTACCCAGGACAACAAGACAACATGATTCAATCATGGTAGTGGTTGACAAATTAACAAAGGATGCTCATTTTTTTCATGTAAAAACAAAGCATACAACGAATAATATTGCAGAGGTTTACATGACGGAGATTTCTAGGTTGCATGGGATACCTAGGACAATTGTCTCGAAGAGAGATACAAATTTTACCTCAAATTTTTGGAGGGGAGTTTTTAAAGGATTTGGTACAATTCTAAACTTTCACAACATACCATCCACCGTCAGATGGGAAAACAAAGAGGGTCAACTGAGAAATTGAAGATATGTTGAGAATGTATGTGATGGATAAGCCATATAAGTTCAAATATTACTTACACTTGGTTGAGTTTGCATATAATAATGGGTATCGAGCTTCATTGAGAATGATCCCATTTGAAGCCTTATATGGTAGGAAATGCAATACTCTAGTGAGCTGAGAAAACCCAGTAGATAGAGTGGTACTTGGGTTGGATTTTCTCAAGGATATGGAAGACCAGATGGTTAAGATCAAGAGAAATTTAAAGACAACTTAGGATAGAAAAAAAGATTTATGCAGAGAAGAACAACACAACTAGAGAATTTAAAGTAGGGGAGCATGTACTTATGAAAGCGAAGCCCAAGAAAAGATCTTTGAAATTGGGTATTTGTACAAAGCTAGTAGCCATATTCTGTGGTCCATTTGAAATATTGGACAGAATAGGGTCAGTTGCATACATGCTTTCATTGAATTATTCCATGAATGTGCATAATGTATTTCATGTCTATTTTCTAAAGAAATGTGTACATTATCCTAACCATGTTATTGATTGGCATCTGATTCAGGTAGAGACAGAGGGAGACTTTTAGGTCCATCCAATGCGGGTATTGGACATAAAAGTCAAAATGCTATGGAATTGAGTTACAGAGTTGGTAAAAGTTCAGTGGACTTGCTACGCTCTTGAAGATGCTACCTAGGAACATGAATATGCCATGCGGGTAGAGTACCCACAAATTTTTGAATAAATTTTGAGATTTTGATCTCTATTTTGTATATTCACTAAGGACAACGACAAAATAAGGGGGAGGGGATGTAACACCCTAGGTTTTGAGCCCCATATTAAATAATGTATTTTGTTAATTGTCAAGAGTCCAGAGGGCCCAAACAATTAAAATAAGTCATTTTTCCTAAGAAATGTAATGTTTTGATCATTATTAATAATAAGCACATCACTAGCTACTAGATAGACAAGGACTAGAGTTATAGGGGGTTATGATTCCACAAGAGAGGGGGATTGAGGGAATACATTTTTATTTCCTATTTTTACCATTTTGTCTAAGGAAGTGGATCATTTATGTGAGCTTCTTAGGTGAGGCCAGGAGGTTCTTGATTCCCCACAAAATACTTAAACCCACCCTTGGTCTGTTGGGGGGTTCTCTCATTCACTCGTTCACTTGCTAACTGGTTCATTTGTTCACTCGCTTTCCCACTCATTCTTTCATTCCATTCTTACCTATCACTCACTCATCCTTACTCATCTGTGTCTTGGATTGGGGAAAGGGAAATGAACTTTCGAAGAGTATCCATGTTAATGTTGGTTGTAGTGGTCGCTGGTGTAATCCATCCATGACTTGAGGCCCGCATGTCTGAGATGCATTGGCCCGTGTCTATATTTGTGAGTCCTGAGAGTTCCAACATGGATATTCTGGACCAGTTGTGTTGGAGATCTAGAAGGAGAAGGACTTCCTGAGGGACTGCATGGCAAAGAAGGGTGGAGGTCCATTCTCTTGGGTGGTGTAGGCTGGGTAGAAGAGAGATGGGTACTTGGATTTATGCGAGTGCTGGGAAAGCCTGTGAGATCTTGAGTGATGACTAGTTTGGGAAGCCAAGTAACACTCTAAAACCATTCTTGTGGATTCATAGCCCTAGCTCGGGGGTGAAACTAATGTTGATAGTTGTAACAATAATGTCTATGGTTGGGTGAAACGTCCTTGGTCTGCAACCAATTGGTGTCTTATTTATAAAGATAAGTGTTCTATGTTATGGTATTATTTACCTGTATATGAATGTATTATGTTGTGTATTTATTTATAGTTTAATTAAATATTTAGAATATGCATGCTTGTTGGTTATTTTTGTGCATGTCGTTAGATCATTTCTTTTGTGCATCGTTATTAATTTAAAAAGGTATCGGTAAGAGAAATAAGTCCAAGGGTGGGCTTGAAGGTAGGGTACCTCAGCCTTTGGGTGGCGGGGTATGTTACACTCAGGTATTACCCACATCATATTTTGGTGTCCCTCGTTTCATATCTATATTTCCAAGTCAGCACCGTGGAGTAGTTTTGGGTCAGCATCGGAACTTTTGGCTAGAGGCACCAACGAAACAATGTCAAATACAATCCACAAACGCCGATACAATAATTGACTATAGGTTGATTTCTAAGGACACTGAACTGGTGGTTATAATTCAGATAATAAGCATCAATATAGCATAGAAAAACCTCAGGAAAAGTACTCAATGCCTTGAAAAAGAGATAATTTCAGATAATAAGCCTCTTCAAGGGGGCAATCTCCTTTAACCCCACTTAAATGTTCAAGTACAAGATGATTCAAAATGAAAATGTCTCCTTGATATATATATAGGAGACTAGGAGGTATAATTACAACTAATGGCCTAAAGACGACATAAATAAAATAACATTACTAATCTAATATGCCCCAATTAAGGGGTAATAAATAACATTACTAATCTAATATGCCCCAATTAAGGGGTAATG
>ML796462.1:147147-161667 GCA_009831015.1 Picea engelmannii
GATGCATTTTCACTTTCAGGTGTCTTCTCTGTTATGAAATTTTTCAATACTTCCATGATCTCCCCTTTTAAACCATCTATATTAGTGTCCAACTTAGCTTCCATTGAATCCATCTTAGTATCCAACTTAGCTTCCATTGAATCGATCTTAGTATCCAACTTAGCTTCCATTGAATCCATCTTAGCTTCCATTGAATCCATCTTATTTTGTAGTTCATTTATGTCCCTATGCATTTCTTCACCTTCATCAAGAGTCCAAGTAGGATTTTCTGGAGGCTTATTTGGTGTAGAAGTTCCCTTTTTGGTTTGCATGTTGGCCAAGTATCACTTTTGAACCTTGATTTTGAGGTGCTTTTGCTAGACAATATTTCTTCTGTTGTATCTCCCAATTTTTGGCCTTTCTGGGTATGAAACTTTCTCTTATGTATTTCTCTGATATTTCTTCTTTGCAATGCCACAGGTCTAATCAAAATTGGATGTGCCAAGTGGAATTTACTGTAACTTCCCCACAACTTGTCGATTTTTGGCCTTTCTAGGAGATCTCACTTGTATAGTGTGCCCCGCACAAAATAATTGATATAAAATTCTGAAACTCGCACCCAATACTACAGACTTTCCACGATCCAATTCAACCAGTCCCACACAATTTGGATACTCTAGGAAGAAGTTATGATTTTTTTACCTGGAACACCTTCTTGAGACTAGTCAATAGAACTAGTCAGATACCCTATCTTACACAGGGTGTATCTACAAATTTAGGATGAACCAGAAGATGAAATTTTTACAACAGATACATTACTAATTTCTGTAAATGTCCTTCGGATTTCAGGGTCTGAAACATTACAAAAAAAAATTTATAGCGAAAATTCCACAATGACTCATTTCAGGATGATTCCAGAACCCTATCTTGTATTGGCTTTAGCTACGAAAGTATAAGGCCTCAGGAGCTGAATTTTGAACCCAACGTACCTTGATGCATCTTATAAATATCATCCAAGCCGTTCCTTCTGAAACATTGTAGAAAATTTTTTATAGTGAAAATTCCATGGTGTCTCAGATGTAGCAGCGAAACCCCAAGACCTTGAGCTCTGATACCATATGTTAAGAGACAAAAATCAATATAACATAGAAAAACCTTAGGAAAAGTAATCAATGCCTTGAAAAAGAGATAATTTCAGATAATAAGCCTCTTCGAGGGGGCAACCTCCTTTTACCCCACTTAAATGTTCAAGTACAAGATGATTGAAAATGAAAATGTCTCCTCAGTATATATAGGAGACTAGGAGGTATAATTACAACTAATGGCCTAAAGATGACATAAATAAAATAACATTACTAATCTAATATGCCCCAATTAAGGGGTAATAAATAACATTACTAATCTAATATGCCCCAATTAAGGGGTAATGAGCCAATATTAGGGCTTAACAGGGTGGCAGGGTATGTTACACTCAGGTATTACCCACATCATATTTTGGTGTCCCTTGTTTCATATCTATATTTCCATGTTAGCACCGTGGAGCAGTTTTGGGTTGGCATCGGAACTTTTTCCTAGAGGCACCAACGAAACAATGTCAAATACAATCCACAAACACCGATACAATAATTGACTATAGGTTGATTTCTAAGGACACCGAACTCGTGGTTATAATTCAAACCTTTACTCGTCGACATCGACAACCCTGGTTGATCTGTGATCCTGCTTATCCCCGATACCGATCATACTATTTTCTTAGAGGCTTGGTAATTTGATGGGACACCTCTAGCTGAGATGATACATAACATGCAACATACACCACAATCTCACACACTGACCAATAGTTGAAATTTGAATTCTCCGATGAACTATGAAATAATCCTCTCCTATGTCGCTAACCAACACTGCATTTAATCCTAAGCATGGTGCGGATTCTGTGGTAGATTGTGTAGATCACATTTACACTCCTGAATTTAAGACTTGATTCAACAAGGTAAGTATGATTTCTCTTAAATTTGCAAAGCTTATGCCCAAACATGGTATTTTGTTTGCAAATCACTTATCTCCTGAAGAAGATGAAAAAATGAGAGAAAGCATCAAGGAGGTTACAACCTTCTCTCTAACTTTGATTACCAGTAAGACCAGGTTAATCTCTTCAAGGAAGAGGTAAGAATTGTCTTTATCATTTCTACACTTATGATTGCATCCGTAACACTTGTCGAGGTTGGTTGGCAGCTCACTATAACATTTCTCTTTTCTGTAGAAAAATTCCTCCAAGGAATCCAACGACTAGGAGCTCACCAAGAATGCCCAAAATGAAAGACTCAGAGGTCAGTGAAGGGTCTACACTAGGTGCTATAAGGGAGCTTCATTTTGTCTCAAAGACAAAATCAGTTATCCGAACTTCTACCAAAAAGAAGTTTACCCAAACTATGATGTTTGGTGACACAAAGGCAAGAACAATATCAAAAGTAATGCTCCCACACTGGGGAGAGCTGTTTAAAAAAATCAACCAGGAGGAATACCCAGACTTTACACCCCACAGTGACTCGAACGTCAGGATGTTGGATGAATAGGTTTTCCCAAACATCAGACGATCATGTCTACATATGGTGGCTTGTCAGACTCCATTTTTTCCCTTCATTGAAACCCTAGGATGGATGATTGACCACAAAGACGCGACAAAATGCATAGTAAATAATGAATAGGAAGAATGTGTAGGTTTCTTTCTTCCAGTAGAGGTAGAAAAATACTACAAGCTCAGAGACCTAGAGGAAAGGATAAATACAAACTTTGTGCTCAGATTTTATGAGTTCCATGACACCAGCAGGATACTGGCCTCATGGCGAAAGGAATATGACAAGTTCACAAGCATGAGCAATGATTGGTATAGCATGGAAAACCTAAGTGGGTCATATATGTACTTAATGGCTTTAATTTGTTGATTATATGGGGAGAAAGATTGCGTTAAATTTTAAAAAGCATGGATGTGCTTGGAATATACCATGGCAATCTCTGGGAGTAGTTTCAAATAAGGAGCCATCATTTCCAAATAGCTAAGAAACAAAATCCTATAGGCCCAGACACTAAAGAATGGAGAAACACCAACTTTCCACATGGCATCGTACATGGTGGACGTGATATGCACAGAAAACGATTTTGTAGGTATGAATTTAAGATGACATGTTGTTAAGTTACCCATGCATGTTTATTTCAACATTCTATAGGAAAATGAAAGTTGTGATGAGAAAATTATTACATATTCCTGAACTAGTAGATGAAGTCGTCGATATACATGAAATTTATTATGACAGGAAAAGGAAAGTTGTGATGAGAAGAAGAATCAATAAAAGTAAGCTCACGCTTGATATCACACTTTTCATAACCACAGAGAAAATGTTGCTTGAGATAGAAAGTGCTAAGATGATTGAGCTAGTCTGAGAAGGGATGGCCATAGTCTAAGCTACTTTAGCCAAGGAAAAAATGGATGAAAGGGAGGTGGCCTCCATGAAGAAAGAACTATACCATATGTGAAATCAAGTGGAGTACTACCAAAATTCAACACAAGTGGTGGTACTCTTGAAGTGTGAGTTTCGAGAAATGTATGCACAATTCACAAGTGAAAGATATATCTTCATTACTTGCATAGCTCATTTCCAAGAAGATACCCTCATGGGGTTGGAAACCTGTAAATACATGAAACAATGGTATGAGAAGGAACATCAATACTTAGAAAAGATAGACTACATCAACGAAGTGAAAAAGAGTCGAGATACAGAAGAGCATGGCATCCGAGTGTTGATGGATAGAAGCATCGCCCGAATAAGGAAGGAAACTAAACATCGGGTAATCATGGTCTAGGAACCTCAACAGAAAATGAAAGAAATATGGGAAGAGTATGAGAAAAATTTGGAGAAAATCAATCGGGAAATTAAAAACATTGATTTACCAGAGTTTGGTCCACCAGGGGATTTCAACGATTTGCATGACATAGTTAAAAAACATGAAGAGAAATACCTGGCATGGGAAGCAGATATTTCACAGATTTCAAGAATGATCTCGTGTTAAGTGAATAAGTTCATGGAACCCATGATTAAATCTCTTGAATTCCTACAATGCTTAAGTGTCAAGATAATCAATTACACGGAATAGGAAATAGAGATAAAGGAGGTCCTCTCCGCTCTGATGGATCAACACAGGTTACCATATGCAAACACATGTGAATATATATTCTTCAAGTGTCTAGAGTACGAGAAGAACAATCCAATTCATTAAAACCACTATATGATCAAAAGAGAAGCAAAAGAGAACATATAGATAAAATCCCCCACGTGGCGTTTTCTTAACTTAACACAACTTTAGTAGATATTTTTATTTTAGTTATTTTTTATAAATAAGGGCAACGAACTTGGACAAAGGGTCAGTGGTTTTGGAGAGAAAGACTTGTTCTGGAATTTGTAAGAGAACTATTTATGTGCAAGTTATTTTAATGAAGAAGATATATTTAGAACCAAAGACACTTCTTTCATTTGAGGCGTGAATGTGACTAGATCAAGGGGGGTTATCTTTGTCTTCGGATTAAATATTTGTTGCTATACTGACTAAGAGTTGTTGTATCTATTATTTAAATTTATCTTATAATGTTTTAACAGTTCTTTTATTCTAGTTGATGAACAAAAATCGATTGTGTCAACCTATGATTGATAATAGAGCATTGAAAAATTATTTTCTTTCACTAACTTCTTGTCATGTATATATTTCCTTTATGTATCTATTATCTCATACAATGTTGAATGTATACTAATCAAAAGGGTATTAATTATAATCTGAAGTAGTTTATATCTTCTTCATCTGCATGCTAAGGTATAAAGGTTATCCTGCAATCCAACCTTCCCCCAACACATAATTTGGTTCCCTCTGTCATCTAGTTTAAATCTCTATCTTTATTTTGTTATAAATGTTAGAAAATAACCAAAAAGAGAACTACATATCTTGAGGAAAGGTTTAACATAAGATACACATTTTTCAATCACCATTAAAGCCCATTGATAATTCCAGCCAGATCATGAATTTGGAAAACCTTACCACTCATCAAACTCTTACGAGTCTAATTGGGCCTCTTAAGAGGGTTTGGTTCCTGTTGTTGAGTTAAAGGGACGTTAGACCCCTAAACAAAATTGATGCTTCTGTATAAATGAATGAATGTCTAATAATATTTCTAATAATATTACCCACATAGTCTATAGATTCAAAATAGCCCACATGCATGTCTAGTCATTCTCAATACAACCCACATAAAGAGAGTACTCTCGATACGAGTAACTCACCTCAACAGAAAGAGGAAAAACACATGTACCCTGAAATACCTTACACTCCTCCCCACAAAGAGTTAAATAAGTTCAGTATAATTACTTGAGCTTATGCCTGACAGATAGAAGCATTACCTTTAGCTCCTTTACTTCCTCGAAGAAAAAAAATAAGCAGACCAGTAGTTGACACCCATGACCAGGTATTTGTTCACACAGTAGAATACTTAATAGATTTTTCCTTCACAGAGATGGAACAACCCCTTAATCTGATACCCGAAACACCAGTTGGTAATTACTCTGAACCTGGCGATTTCAAATTTGAAGAGGAAGGGTCTAACTCAGATCGCTCAGTTTCCAAACCAGAAGACATGGACGATAATAATGATAAAAATGGATAAAGGGGAGATCATCCTAGATACAATCAACCATGGTTGGCCATATATTCTTTGGCAATCCCAGAACAGGTGCATAACCTACCCAAACATCCAAAAATATTGCTTCCTAAATTTGACCTCAAAACCTATGGATTTCCTGAGGACCATATTAAGAAGTTCATATTATCTATAAGGTTGATGAATGTGAAACAAAAAGATGTAGTGTGTAGAAGTTTCCCTTACACCTTTGAAAATTTATCCTCAACTTGGAATTTCAACCTACCAGTTGGTTCCATAACTAGCTGGACAAGGTTTCAAAATGATTTTTTGGATAAATTTTCCAAAGAAACTACTACAGAATATTTAATGGCTGAAATTTTTGCCTCCACTATGACTCAAAAATAAAAAGTTAAAGATTTCAACCAAAGGTTCACCACCATTTTGAACAAATTCCAACTCGAGGCTAAACCTACCTAGGAGTTTCAAATCAAAGTATACACTAATTCTCTCCCAACTTCTATTTCCATGTTTGTAAAAAGGGTTGCCAAACATACTTTAGGTGAAATTTTTGAAGAAAATAAAATGATTGAATTCGAAATGAAAGGATGCAAAGAAGATCAAATCTCACTAATAAAAAAGGAAACAAAACTTCTACCTAAGAGAGGCCTTTTGTTAACAAGACCCCCAAGAAAAAAAACAGAACAAGGTCCTGAGAAAGAGGGAGGGGATCTAGAAAACCTACAATGGATGATAAAAAAACTCTCTAACAAGATCGTAGATATGAAAAGGAGTGTTGGGGAAGGAAACCAAAATCAAAGTCCTTATAAACCCCTTTTAAAAATAAATCCACCCTTCAAATCTATAGAACCTCTCCCATCTAACCTAAACATTGACTTAGGAAACATAGCATCTGACTCCTTCTACACATACCATCAAGAAAACCATTCAAAAAGGGAATTCCCCCAATGGTTTCATGCTATGAATCTAATGGCTAATTGATTCCTATATGAACTATCTCTAACAGAACAACCTAGAGGCTCAACAATAGGTGTTACCGATCAAGAAAGTCAATAACCACATGAAGAGACTGCCATGTTGATATGGGATTCCGATCAACCAATACCTTTCAACAACGTTGCTGAGGTGTAGGGACCCTCGACTGAAATTATGGCTATACAAATGTGAAGTAAAAATCAATTGATCCAAAGTAATCCCACCACCACTCAATTATCTCTAGGAAATCAAGTGGCCAATCACCCCAAACCCCTATTTTCTTCTTTAAAAAATCCCAAAAACATACACACATGAAATATCCTAAGTTAGACTACAATGTGGTAGAATACTTAAACAAGATGAAGACCAATGTGTCTGTCATGGACATGTGTAGGATCCCTCAACAAAAGGATTTTCTGTTACAGGCCTTAAAATTAATAGATACCCCTATAACAAGCACTGATCAAGGTGAGGTCCCATCTCCTACATATTTAACAAAGAAGTCAAGTGTGAATTCTTTTTCTTTAGACAAAAGAGGAAAGCCTTTTGTTCCTCCTTTCCTTTTGACATTTGAGGTTTTTAACATAAATCTACATAATTTTCTAGTCGATTCAGGGGCATCTTCAAATGTCATGTCGTTGTCAATCTGTATTAAATTGAATGCAACCCCACTCAAAAGTGATAAACACGTTATAAAACTATATAGGAATCAGGTAAAGGTCATTGGGAAACTTAAATATGTCATGATTAGAACTGCTACACACCCCAAATTTTTGCAAGTAATTGACATAATCATAGTAGACATCCTAGAGGCCTATGAAATGCTACTTAGCTGAGACTGGTCTAAGAAATTAAATGAATACTTCATTACCGACTGGGCTCACCTTTGGTTGCCATTAAAAGGACATACAAAAATGATCAGGATTGACAGAGAAAGATATCTCAAACATATTTCCACTGATTTAGAGACCAAAAATGAATCCTTGTCGACAGTGTTCCCTGTGTTAGGAAACTACTCATGTGATTTTGTTTTCGGTAATTTCGCCCCTCACGTTTTTGACATACCTCCTACACAAAAATATGAAATGATATTCCAAATATACTTACTAGTGGGTGTAGGAGAAATAATCCTCTGTCAAGACTCTCAGACATAAGTAGCAGACAAGGAGGTTGAAAGTGAAAAAATAGCTAGACATGAAGAAGTTAGAAATTCCCCCCCACAAATTTGGATGTTGCGCTTTGATGGTTCTAAATCGCAAGAGGGGTCGGGAGAAGGATGCATCCTCATTGAACCAAAGGGGAAACAAAACTTATTATCCTGTAGATTAGAATTTGAATGCACTAATAACACTGCTGAACCTGAAGCTCTAGTCTAGGGACTAAAGAAAGACATTGAATTAAACATCAAGGAATTGAATGTTTTTGGAGACTCTGAAATTATCGTTAGGAAAGTGAAGAATACTATCCATTGCAATTCACCTCACTTAATAAATTACTAGCAAGAGGTACACGGACTAATAGAAAATTTTGAGGCCTTCAACATTACTGATGTTCCTAGGATGCAAAATACCCTTGTTGATGCTCTAGGAACTACGACCTCAAGATTATCTCCTTTAGAAGACTATGAAGCCTCAAGGTTTGTAGTAGAGCTTCTTTACATACTGTCGGTACCTAACAACATTTCTGATTGGAAAGTCTTTGGAGGGGATGAAATCATTGTATATTTCCTAACTAATCAAGAGAATTTCAAGGATTTCTCCATTGAAGATGAAATATTACAAGAAATACTCACATAATAAAATCTCCATGAACAAAAGAAGGGAATAGATCACTCTGATGACAAACCAAAGTTTCACACGATACCAAAAGGAGTGGCCAATATCGAGAACCTTTTCTACCTAAGGGAAAGATTTAGAGGGACAAAGAATGCAAAACCAGAAAGCTCATGTCCCATATACGAGACTATAAACATAGGAACCCCTAAGAACCCCAAGAATGTCAATTTGGGTAAGACAATGTCCAAAGAAGATAGGAAATATTATCTCAAACTGTTTAAAGAATATCAAGATGTATTTTCTTGGTCCTACCGAGAATTGAAAACTTATGATGCTTGCATTATCCAACATACAATATTGTTAAATTCTAGAGTAAAACCCTTTCAACAAAATCTTGGGAAGTACCATCCATATCTGTAACCTATGATGTATTAAGAGATAAATAAATTATTAGATGCCAAGATTATCTTTCAGGTAAGACGCTCTGCCTGGGTAGATAATCTGGTTCCTGTCAGAAATAAGTCTGGAGAGATCCTCATGTGTGTGGATTTTAGAAACATTAACAGAGCATTGAAGAAGGATAACTATCCAATCCAACCCATGGAACAAATCCTATATAAAATGTCCGGCTCTAAATTTTTTTCTCTCCTAGACAGTTTCTCGGCATATAACCAGGTCTTGGTTTTAGAAGATGATTGATTAAAAACTACCTTCGAGACAAGTGGGAAACCTTTTCTTTGATGAAAATGGGTACTTGACACTGAGAGGGGGGGGGGGTGTGAATCAATGTCACAAAACTTAGGACAATTTTCCACCTTTCACAAAGTAACTGAACAACAAATATTTATTTCATTTTCTCAATCAATATATATAAAAAAATAAATACTTTATTTATTTATTTAAATTGAATGAATACATAAGATCAATATTTGAATATCATCTTCATAGAATTATGAGAGACCCAACTCTTTGTTACAAGACCCATCTTGTAGTTCTCAAATCCAACTGAGAAATGAGGAATCCAATCCTCATAACAAGTCCTAGCTTGTTGATCTCAGATCCAAATGAGATGTGATGAATCTAATCCTCATACAAGACCCCGCTTGTAAACAGGCACCAACCTGATAGAATGAACTTTCATTCAATCCATTATATATAAATATATATACTTCAAAAAATTCAACTACAATCTTCTCACAGTTCCTTTTTGTTTATATAGTCTTCCAACTGGTGCGAATTTGAATCATTGTGTCTTTTGATATTTGAACCATTGTACCTTCTCATTTAAAATGATAATCTTTAAAATTTAGTTAATATCATTTTCCTTTTTATTTATTTATTCATGTTTTCATGATTTAACTCTCTTTCAATAATGACTGTGTATCGGTTCATTTGTCCTCCTGAGTTGATCAAAGACATGAATCAACTCATTACATCATACTCATGCTTCTGCTGCATTCTCATTTCACCAATAGATCATATTCGATCTTTTAACAATTCTTTGTTT
The DNA here is from genome assembly GCA_009831015.1 of Picea engelmannii. Lineage (NCBI taxonomy): Eukaryota > Viridiplantae > Streptophyta > Pinopsida > Pinales > Pinaceae > Picea > Picea engelmannii. The sequence continues at coordinate 157,082 of ML796462.1, forward strand.
TGTTCTGGTGTAATTCACTATCGAATGAAACCTATATGAGGCACTTCCTTCAAAACATATGATCACAGGCGTAAAACCACAGTCTTATCTATTTAATTGTTGTATTATCTTTTGCCTTTATTTCTTATTTCATATGATCAACGACGGTGACCAGACACTAGACCAAATGAGCGCTTGAGCACTTTATCGAAATCAACGGTGGAGATTCAATCTTCTATTGATATGGATGACTATCGGAACTTCAAAACTTCTCCCTTCGAAACTTTTGGTCTTGAAACATTTCAAAACATCCGAATAATATTTCCTGAATAGATCAGACGATTTACATTTATTTTACGGAACCAGATCAATGGTCATATATGATTCTTACATCTATCCTTTCATTGCTTAATCCGATGGCCAATACTTTATCAAGCAATGAGATGGATGACCACCATTTCCTTATAGACACCGGATATTATTATTTCTCTATCCTTCTACTATATGTTTATCAATGGTTGAGAGTACACCCGACATCAGGTCAACAATCGAGATCTCCTTCAGGTCTCCATACTTCGGAGATTTTAAATCTCAATCTCTTCTTTCCTCAGGAGTGATCACCTGCTGATTAAGTCATAAACGGTGGGGACCTCTTGTTGTCGATTAACACTTCCACTTACACTATCCTTCCACTGTAGTAGATCGATGGACGAGAATGCTCCTGAAGTGATATTTAGATCGTACATCTCGTGTCCACTTTGGGACTTAGGCATTTGTACTTCGGTACTTTGGGCAAGTGCTAGTGGTAAAAATCCCGAAGAAAAACTCTCGTAGTGATGTAACTTTCTTACGTCACTTGATGATGTGTCACGAGCTGATTAGATGTCGTGTGTCACTCAAATTCGTGATTCGCGTGTTCCTAAAATACCGAATCAACTTGAAACTTGTCATTGTCTGATTGTGCCATGTGTCCTTTCTGATGTAGTTTTGATGACATGGATCTCCTCATGTGGAAGATGTTCATCTCCTTGATCTAACGGTCAGGATAGTATCAAGGGGTATCTTAGATCGACAGATGAGAGCGACTTCAGACCTTCGTCCTTTGGGACTTCGGGACTTTTGACATTTCTTGGTGGTGAAACTCCTGAAGCAATTCTCCCAGAGTGACATAACTTGCTTACATCACTTGTCGACATGGAACGAGCCAATATCCACTTGACGCTTGTCATCATCTAATTATGCCATCCATGTTTGCTAACATGGTCTGCTGACATGGTCTTCCACATGTCTTTTGTTTTCGTGGTTGGCTAACATGGTTTGCCACATGTTTTTTGATGTCGTGGTCTGCTGACGTGGTCTACCACATATCCTTGTAGATGTGGTCTGCTGACATGGTCTACCACGTGTCCTTGCTGACGTGCTCTGCTGACCAACAAACCTGATACAACGGTCATCATATATCCTCCATATCCGATGGTCCTTATTCATTTTGGAATTCAGGCTTTGGGTAATTCAACTTTCAAGTTTCCAATACTTCCGAAGTGAAATTCCATGAACAATAAACTCCTCTCGTATTTGGACCTGAAATGAATGTTGTTCTTCGATCATGATTCTAGATCAATGGCTCGATCTTTCTACGATGCAACCTTTCTAGCTTATCTTGTCCTTCCACTTGGAATGATCCAACGACTGACGAAAATTCGCATAATTGAGATCTCAGATCTTACTATGCTTATCCTATTCTTCCACTCGAAAATGATCCGACGGTTGAAGAGAATTCAGGTTTGATCCGACGGCTAACGGGTATTCGGTTAATCGAATTATCAATCATTTTGCCCCACTTATTCTATCCTCCCACTCAAAAGTGATCCAACAGTTGTGAAGATTCTAGAAGAATATCCACGATCAAGGATGATTGCAGTACCGAGACATGCGAGTGATTTAACTCATCACCCAAACTTTGTAATTGGAAGTTGTGAACTATTGGTGAGTCAACCACAATCGTCAATCTTCGAAGCTATAAGATCGGATGGTCCTGAATAATTGTGGGATTGGAACTAGCATGATATTTAATTCTCCTTTCAATCTCCACAATTCATCCCTGCCATTGATATGGTGATTGTGCATTCGATGGTCATGACTTAATCTAGCTTAAACTGATCACTTGTTGGATCAACCACAGTCATCAATATCCGAGTCTATGATATCTGACGATCTAGACCAATTGTGGGATTAGAACTAGTGGGTTGTTTAATCCTTCTTTCACTCCCCACAATTCATCGATGTCATTGATATGGCTTGCAGATCCGATGGTCACAATCCTCCAATGATCCTCAAGCCCAAGGTCACTCATATGACCGACGTCTATAATATTTAGATGATCAACACAATCAATATCTTGTTCAGGTGGTTGTTGAGGCTTCTTGACTCTGATCGGATAGTTGCTAAGGCTTCTTGACTCTGATTAGATAGTTACTGAGGCTCTTCACCCTAATCTTACACTTTTCCTTCCGAGCTCTAATCTTTGCATTTGTTAAGACTCCTGAGATTTTATCATAGGAACATTGTTGATTCTATCGTGTTCAACAATAATCACGAATTTCTTCAGCCTATCTCTACATTTTCTAACCCTTTTGAGCTTAACCTTGCTGCTCTGCTTATTATGACGGTTGACATGAGTGAAAATATGTCCAACAATACCCCCCTTTGTCATTGAGGTAAACACACTAACTTTGTACACAAACTTCCCCTGTGATGTTGCATCTCTCCTATGAAGTTACTCTCCCCCTTTGACATCAATGGAAAAGGGTTTCTTCTCCTATGATTTGTCTGTCTAAATACTTTTGATTAGAGACTTCACCATTGGTAACTCCTCCTGCAATCGCATTTTCCCTTCATAACTTAATGAATCCTTTTGTCAGTATTCTCCCTCTCTGCTTCTAACTACTCTCCCCCTTTGTTTCTGAAAAGGTAGCTCTTCCTGACAAGGTTTCTTCCCCTGTTAATTTACTAGCTTCTTATCTCAATTGATTGGGATTTTTGTGTTTCAAATGAGTAGTCTTCTTGATACCAATTTTTCTAGTGATAAAGTATTTTCAAAACTTAATCTAATTACTTTATTATTTACTAACCAAAATACTTCCCCTGAGTTTTTACTGACTGTTCTCCCCCTTTTTTTCTAAAAGGGTAGTTTTTTTTTCTGACAGGGTCTCTCCTCTTGTTGTCTCTGCAAGATGTCATGTACATCATTTTCAGGTTTAATAACATCTTTCTTGCTTTCTCCTTCAGATTTTCTTCTCCATATCTTTCTATGAGATATTCTTCTTTTTGGATCTTCTCTTTCTAATTGTGTTTTTGGAGATTTGTCATCTCCTTTCTTCTTCCAACTTTTATTAGGATTTGACATTGACTTGAATGAATTATTCAAATATTGACTTTTTGTATTCTTGCAGTTTTGGGATTTGTGCCCAAACCTATCACAATTGTAACATCTCATTGTATGACAAAATTTTGTTGTGTGCCCAACAAAATTACATCTCCAACATCTAATTGAGTTTTTGGATTTTCTTGTATATCCTTTCTTTAGTTTCTTGCAGTCTATTTCTTTATGGCCAAATCTATGAAAAGAAAAACAATAGCCATTAAAGGTATTTCCATTCTTGATTTTATTTTGACTTGGAGGATCTTTCATTTGATTTTCTTCTTCCTTTTTACTTCTAAAGCTATCCTCCTTAACAAAGTTCATGACTTGTAATTTCGTTGTACTTGCATCTTTCCTTTTAAGAAGGATGATCCTTTCTCATCTTTGTAAATGGTGCCCCATTTGTTATTGTCTTCTTTCTTATTGTATCCAAGACCAGTTTTGTCATCATTTGATTTTTCGCTCTTCCAAATCTTATCAAAGATAGCTGAGCTATTCTGGAAATTAATAATATTATTTTCCTTTTCATTCATCTTTTTGAGATTGACTATTTCTAACTTCAACATGTGACATAATTATTCCTTTTTAGTCAACTGAATTTTAAGGGATTCATCCACTTATTTAGCATGCCCAAGATGGGTCTTTAGATTGATGACTATTTCTTCTGTCTCATCCAAGACTTCTTTGAATTTAATATTTTTTTCTAATGTCTTTAATTCTTCCATCTCTTTTGTTAGATCAAAAACTTTAGTTTTCAATATTTTGATTTCTTCTTCATATTCTATCTTAATCCTTTTGAGTTTGATAGCTTCCAATTCAAACGTTTGACATGATTCTTCCCTTTTAGTTATTTTGATCTTCTGAGATTCTTCCTTTTTATTATCTTCTACAATTTGAGTCATCAAATCGACATTCATACTTTCATTAATCTTTTTGAAATTGATGATTTCCAACACGTGGTAATAATTTTCTTTCCTTGTTAACTGGATTTTTAGGTCTTCTTTACTTTATTTAATTTCCTCAAGTTGAGTGTTTGACTTCTCAACCTCCTTTCTAATATTCACAACTTTCACTTCTAGCTTATGACATGATTCTTCTTTTGCCTGACTGATTTCATTCTTCAATTTCTCAATCTCCTCTTTTTTTTCTTCCAGCTGAACTCTTTGTTCAAAATTTTCATGGTTAG
>ML796462.1:185813-205529 GCA_009831015.1 Picea engelmannii
TGCCAAGGATGTTGCATATCCTTATGCAAGAAGATTCAACACTCTGTATCATAATGGAGAAAAGATGATAAGAGAAAAGAAACCAAATCATATTCCAAAAGTACATTTATCACCTAGCATATGATCACATGCCTAAAAAAATTAAAATTGCCTTTATTTTGATGACTTATTAACAAGGGTAGCATTCAATAGTGAAAACAAGGAGGTTTTTATATCTTTGTCAAAAGAACAGATCCAACCTAACTTGCTTCAGAGATTTATTATCATTAGATGTTATGGATAAATTTCACAGTATAAGTAGATTAGACTCCCTAGTTAGGGCTCCACTCTTAAGAAGTTTCCTTCTTAGGTAATGTAGGCTTTAGATGTCAGACTGGTAAAGTTGACTTAGGGTAATTCTCAAATGGACATTTTATTGTAGTAATTGTCTTTTCTGTTAATCTGGAGTTTGTATCTCATAAATTTCAACAATGACCTTTTCTTGCAGAGTTCATTTTTTTAGATGAAAAAAGTGAATTTTTCAATCAGACAAGTATAGATGAGACATTTCTCAACTAGAACCCACTACCAGCAAGCCTATTCAGTACTCCGGTGGGGTAGTTGTGATAATTAGTGAGAGACATCCCTTCCCCAGACAGAATGCCCCATTGCAAATAGGCTTGATCAGTACCCTGATGGGTTTGCCTAGTCATACCACAGACTGGTACCCACTGCCAGCATACATGTTCAGTATCCCGGCAGGTTAGTCTCTTAAACCCTCCATTAGAGGCTTCTTGTCCATAGTCACCTATTTCGATTTTTATTAAAGAGTGATTTTGCATGGGGACAGGGGAGGCTCATCTAAAAACCTTTTTACAAGTTGGGATGGTATTGGGTTGGAAGGTATATTCTCTTATTTGGATGTATTTAAAGATTTGTCTGAAGGAAAAATAAACTTATGTATTGAACATTAGATCCAGATGTATAATTTTGTCTGAGCTTGTCCATAAGATAATGACCTAAATTTACCTTAGGGTATTGATACATTCTCTTCCATAAAAGTTTTCCTAGTGTTCCCATGACAGAGAGTGTTCATATACTCATATGTTACTCTTTAGAAAAGATAATCCAATGAATACTATTGAAGTGTAGTTAGGGTGAGATAGTTACTTGTAGTCTAATATAGTTTTTATCCCTTTAATCATGATGCAATACTGGATAAAGGCAACCTCTATACTTTGAAGAAGATTAAGCATGGTTCTTTTAACAATCATAGGTAAAGATTATGTCTTCTTTGTCAAGCAACATAACCAAAAGAAATTAAAATACTTCCTTTTAGCTAGCAACATAACCAAAAGAAATTAAAAATTCCTCCTTTTAGCTAGCAACGAAACCAAAAGAAATTAAAAATTCTTCCTTTTAGCAACAAAACCCAAAGAAATTAAAGATACTTCCCTTTAGTCAGGAACAGAACCAAAATAAATTATTGCTTCATAAGGGCTGGCATTTGATGCTACATTCAACTTCTTGGTTCCAGCTTAAGTGGTTGCTACATGGCTTCATGCTTCATATTAATTGACATAATATTTTGAAATATGCGTAGCATTCCTTTTCAATTAGGTTATGTGTCCTGATAGTACCGTATAAGGATAGAATTTTGGTACCAGACCAACACAGGACTGCTAGTATCGGACCAGAACAAGATTTCTGGTACCGGAGCAGAGCAGAGTATTGTTGATGCCTACAAATTGATGTTTAGCAAGTTCTTGAACAATCAAATAAATTATAGAAATATACTTACAAAGATAAAATGCGAAAGTAAAACAAAAAGAGGTAAGAATCCCTTGTTACCTTTAGCTTATTAACAAAACACAATCCACACCTATGTACAAAAGTTTAAAAATAAACCAATCAATCAATGTGGATTAGTAGGAAGGTCTTCTTCCTTACTGATCAATTGCATATCTAAATTATGTAGTATACGAGTAAAAAAATCCTCTTTTGATAGGGGTTTGTTATAAATTCTCAACCGGTGACCATTCCCAAGTAGTGGTGTCTGTTGTTTGTCAATTGTCTTTATCTTGATTGAACCATTGTCATAGATAGTGTCAATTTCGTGAGGTCCCATCCAATGAGTAGTTAAATTACCTTTGAAGTTCTTGAATCTGTTGTCATACAACAAGGCCCAATCTCCTTGTTGAAATTTTTTCTTTTTGAGATACTTGTCATGCCATTTTGTTCTCTGCTCTTGAATGAGGGTGGTTCTTTGAAGTGCTTCCTGTCTGATTTCATCCAACTCATTAAACTGCAAGAGTCTTTGTTGTTGGGCTTCATCCAAGTTCATGCCAACTTGTACTGCAGTCCTGAAGGTTTTGATCTGGAATTCTATGGGGAGAAGTACCTACTTCCCATACACCAACTTGTAGGGTGTATGTCATGTTGTATTCCTCCTGGTGATTCTATAAGCCCATAAGGCTTCTAGTAATCTGTCAGCACAGTCCTTGTGGTGTAGCTGTATTGTTTTGGTAAGAATGGACTCAATAACTTTGTTGGTAGATTCTACTTGTCCATTTGCCTGTGGATGGTAGGGTGTAGATTTCCTGTGTTTAATTTGGTACTGTTTTGTAACAACTTTGACTAGATTAGAGGTAAATTGAGTTCCTTGATCAGTCACAATTTCTCGAGGTACACCAAATATAGTAAAGATGTCATTAAAAGGAAATCTACCACTGATTGTTCACTTGTAGCTGGTAAAGATTTTGCTTCAACCCACTTAGTCACATAGCCAGTACATACAAGTATGTACTTTTTCTTTTTAGATGTAGGGTTAATGGGCCCTACAAAATCTAATGCCCATTTCTCGAAAGGCTCAATGACTACTTGGGATTGAAGTGGCATTTGGTCTCATGCAGTAGGCTTACCCATTTGTTGGCATTCATCATAATTGGATACATAGGTTTTAGCATCTTTGAAAATATGAGGCCAATAATAACCAAATTGCAGAACTTTATAAGTGGTTCTCTTGTCTGCAAAGTGTCCTCCACAAGGACCATCATGGAAGGCTTGCAAAATATCATGAATTTCAGCTTCCCTTACACATCTCCTGATTACCAAATCTAGTCTTGTTTTGTAGAGACAATCATCGTGCCACATGTAGTTTGCACTTAGATGAATTACTTTATGTGTTTCTCTAGGAGACAATTTCTGAGGCATCTTCCCTGTCACAAGATAGTTAGCTACATCTACATACCAAGGAGTGAATGTAGAAATAGAAAACAAATTTTCATCAGGAAATTTATCTTCTACTGGTGCGTTATCTCCCAGATGAATCATTCTAGATAAGAAACTAGCCACAAGATTATCCTTACCAGGTATATCAATAATGTTGATATTGAACTCTTGTAATAATAACAATCATCTTATAACTCTAGGATTTGTTACAGGTTTTTTCATTAAGAATTTGATGGTTGAATGATCAATGTGTACAAAAGCTTGATATCCTATAATATAGTGTGTAAATTTATTGATAGCATGGACCACAACTAGCAATTCTTTTTCTGTGACCATATAATTAACTTCAGTTGGAGACAGATTTTTACTGACAAAGTAAGTAGCATAAGGAATTTGATTTTACCTTTGTCCAAGAAATTCCCCAAGGACTGTGTCTGAGGCATCAGTACAGATATGAAAAGGAAGGGACCAATTTGGTCCTCTTAATATAGGGGTAGTTGACAATTTCTATTTTAGAATCTCAAAAGATATTTTGGATTCATCATCCCACTTAAATTTGGCTTCTTTAGATAATAACTTGAATAAAGGGGTAGCTAGGCTTGTAAAATTCGGAATGAATCTTCTATAGTAGTCATCATGCCCTAAAAAGATGCGAAGTTCCTTTTTTGAGGAAGGTATTCTGATTTGTGTGATAATATGAATCTTTGCTGGATCAACTCTCATTCCAGAACCAAAGATGTGATGTCCCAAAAAAATAACTTCAGTGAGCATCATCTTTGATTTTTCATTACTTAGGGAAATATTAGTTTCCTTACACCTAATCAAGACTTTTTCTGGACTGGTCAAAGCTTCCTGGAAGTCTTTTCCATGGACTGTAAAGTCATCCATGTAGAATTCCACGCAATCATTGGTCAAGTTAGAGAAAATGGCTAGGACAACCCTTTGAAAATTGGTTGGGGCATTGCAAATTCCAAAAGGAAGAACCCTATAAGAATAGGTTCCCCATGCGCAGGTGAAAGTGGTCTTCTCCTGGTCTTCGGGTGCTATTTGTATTTGGTTATAACCACTAAACCCATCTAGGAATGAAAAATACTTCTTTTCGGACAAGGTATCCAACACCTGATCAATAAATGGTAAGGGAAAATAATCCCTATGGGTGGCTTTGTTCAACTCCCTAAAGTCTACACATATTATCCACTTACCATTTTTTTTGGGAACTATGACAAGTGGAGACACCCATTGACTATCTGAAATGGGGTATATGAGATTGGTTTGAAGGAGTTTTTGCAATTCCTCTTTTACAATATCTTTAAGGACTAGATTCATCCTTCGCTGAGGCTGTCTAACTGGTCTGATTTGGTCATTAGTGTAGATATTATGTGTGCATGTGTCAGGGTGAATTCCTTTCATGTCTGCATAATCGCATGCAAAGTCATCAAATTGTCTTTGGAGCATTTCAATTACTTGTGTCTTTTGTTCTAGTTCCAAACTAGAGTTGATATACAAAGGTTTTCCTGGTCTAATCTCAACAAGTTTAGTACTTTCTTCCTTCTCTGAGGGAGCTAGTGATAAAGTATATAATTGAGTGATATCAGGGTGCCAATTTTGTTGAAATTCGGAACTGAAAATGTGTGACAACTCTGCAAAAGACCTCAGAAATTCAATACAATTTGTATCAGCCAAAAATAAACTCAAGACTTGTTCATTCGATTGTTCTTGCATTCCTCTTACCTATTCAAGTGTTAAGAGGGGTTTGATGCAATCTTCTTCTCCATAAGTGTTTTCTAACCAGACAGGTATCTCTTGTGTTGGTTGGGCAGGAGGAAAGAGGACAAGCTTTTGGCTATGTGTGCCATTGGATATAGTCATCTCACTAGACCGAAAAATGATAAATGCATCTGGTGTGGCCATCCAAGGATGGACAAGAACCATAGGGTGTCCTGGTTTGGAGGATCATTTATACTAGATGACTGGAAAGTCTACTAGATATTCCCAAGAAGCTAGAGTGATTGTGACATCATCTAGACTTCCTGCAGGGCTAATGACTGACTTATCTGCCAACTCTATCATGGTTTGGGTTGGTCTTAAATGGTTGATTTGGAGCTTCTTCATAGTGTCAAAAGGCATTACATTAATTTCTTCACCCAAATCAATGAGTGTGTTTGGTAAACAAATACCATTAATTTCAACAATGACTACTGGGTTCCCAGGGTCATTATATTTGTATGGCATTTCATAAATAAATTCAGATAATTTCCCCACCACCTGAACAAGGGGAGGTTCCTTATTCTTCCTTCCTAGTTTCTTAAGGAAAATATCCCTTATGATTTTGGCATATATGGGGATATCCCTAATGGCTTGCAGCAGAGGTATTTTTATACATACATTTCATAATTCATCCTCTATATCTTTGTGCAAGGGTGGGTCAGGTTTCTTCACTAATAGTCTTTCAGGGTAGGGTGGAAGATTAACTTGTTGAGGTACTCATACAAACTGAGAAGTGATTGGAATAGGAGGGGAAGTCTATTCTTTTACAAGGGTGCTTTGAGTGTTTTCTTCCTCAAAATGAGTATCATTTTCTTCCTAAATTTTTACTCCAGAATTTGATTGATTTACAGTTTTCCCTGATCGTAGTTGAATTTCATAAGTGGGAAAGGTTTGAACTTCTATACTTTGCACAGGGTGGGTGTGTCAATTATTGGGGTTAGGGATTGGTTGGGTAGGGATTGTTGTTGGTCTCTGCGGGTTGTGGGTAGCTTGGTTTTGTGGCTGTTGATTGGCATTTATAGGTACTTGCTGTTGCTGGTTAAGGTTCAAGGGGGTTGTAAATTGTTGTTGTATAGGAGATGGGAGTAAATATTTCATATGTGGTGGGTTAAATCCAAGTGTTAATTGGGAAATGTTTGCAGGATACTATGGATATGTAGGGTAAGAGGGATTCCCATACACATGCCCCCTCCAACCTTGTTGCCAAGGTTGAGTTTGAGCTTGTTGAGGTATCCATTGTGGATAGGTCATTGGGGGAGGACCCCATTGTTGTTGTTGATAATGTGCATTAGGGTCATAAAATGCATTGGGGTTTTGTGCTCTCCAAGGTCTTATGGAAGGGTATGATTTTTCTTATGAGACTCCTCCTCCCCTACACATGGCTTGTAGTTCAATAAAAGTTGGACACTCAGATGTGGGGTGCTCTAGTGTACACAGGCCATAGATTTCTATGACATTTAATGGACATTCTTTCTGACCATGCTTCTTTTGGCATCTAGGACAAAATATTGCTAACATAATCTCTTCTTCTTGTTTCTTTTTTATTTTGAGGGCATCTAACTGGTAACTGATTGTGTTCAATATGTCTATTTTAAAGTTCTCTAATAATTGTCCTAACTCAATTCTGGTGACATTTCTTGAGCTTTGTCTTGTATTTCCGCTAAAAGAATCTCTTGGTTATTTTCCTGTTTTAACTTGTCTTCTTGAGTATCTTCTACAGTAATCTGTAATCTCTTCAAAAGGATTTTGGTGCACATCTCTTGAACTTAACAAATTTAAAACTTCTATGTAGTCATCTCTAATACCCTTCAAAAATACAGTTCTTACTACAACTGGGTCTGTGGTGAATAATTTTGATTTCTAGTAGTTGTATAAGAACCTTTCTAAGTAGTCTTCAGGGTTTTCATCTTCTGTTTGCTGCATTTTAAAAATGTCATTTTTAGCATTATCCTTACAATAGTATTGGTATTTCCGTAAAAAATTATCTTTCATTTGATCCCAATAGAGGATTGTATTTTCTCCTAAGCTCATGAACCATCTTAAGGTTGAATCCTTCATTGTAGCAGGAAAGAGCTTAAGTTTTTGGGCATCGTCTGAGTAGTTATAGATTCTACATAATATGTCAAACTCGAATAAGAATAATTATGGATCTTCAGTTGACATACCTCTAAAAGTGGGTAGCGATGATAGTGGGATGTTTTTCATGCTGATGTTTCTAGAAATATCCAAGATTGGAAACCCAAAAGTCTGAATCTCAGTGGTTGCATTTCCTTCTTCTTCTGCCATTCCACTAATAGATGGTTCAGAAACTGGATTTTGTGTGTCTCCTAAACGTTCAGCAGATTCACGTTCTTCCCACCCCAATGTTGATTCTTTCATTTTAGGTTCTTCTTCTGAAGCCTTGCTGGCTCCCCTTGAACTTTCTCCTGGTGGAATTTTTCCTACAATAGTGTCAGTTGGATTAGTGGGGGGGGGGTTGTTTTTGAATCTTTAGAGCTTACAAAACTACCCTTATTATCTCTATATCTATGCATAAAATGGAAATTTGATTCTTAACTGAATTGAAATCCTAATTCTATCTAGAAGGTAAGAAGGAAACCTAGCTTTGGAGAACCCCACTGTAGTGGCCACATGGCTCTCAACTCATGTATTAAACATTTTATCCTCCTCCCTCAAGCATCCTTTAAAATCATTCAAAAACTATACAAACAATCTAAGCTAAAAATCACTTCCTACTGTTTGCAACTCCCCGACAACGATGCCAAAATGTTGTGGTTCTTATATGTGTAATATAATGCACTCATTAATTATCAATCTGGGATTTGTAACCAACAGAGTTACAAGATACCAGCAAGGAAGGTAATTCTAATGTCATGAGTATAGAACTATTCTAGATTATGCATTCTAGAAACAAAACAAACTAGCAAATCAAAACACACTTTGGTTGTGTTTCACAAAGAGGCTATCTACTCCATTATGGCACATGCAAGTATGAGATGGATTTCTTTTGACAAATCAAATCTGCTATCTAACCTATAAAACTAACTATGCAATCACACTTTTGAAAGGGAAATCACACATCAATCATCAAGACATAGCATGGGTAGTTCAATAGTCAATATACTGAGTATGATGTGGTTCAAAATGTGTTGTTGCGAGCTTCACTAGTTCTCCTTCAAATATGTCTGACTACTACTAGCAACATTTACATCCATGAAACGAAATCAAATTTATAAAAACAAAAACATAGCATATGCAAAAAAAGATCTCTAAGCAATCGAAACCTAAACTAAACTATACTGTTATCATCTGAAAAGATCAAAGCTTCAACTAGTCTAACATTTATACTATTGAAATCAACTGCTAACACTAATCTATAAGGATGTTGAAATTTGTTGGGCAGTGGACCCTTTCCACTTCAACAGGTCAACGACTAGAGTCTACAGTAAGATTTGTTTCAATCCACACATTCCTCTTACTCAAATTTCAAAACATAGAATTAAACTATGCTAACAACTCAACTCACATTCATTCATAAATGATCAAGACCTGGAAATAATTGACAACCTTCTATTAAACTTCAACTCAAAATTTGTCCTGCAATATGTAACACTGCTTCACATACTATGTTATGCTAACTCTCTACTACCTCCACCATCTTTGCCATGACTATTTAAACAGTCTTAGTCATGAAACACAAGGAGGTGAAATCTTTAGCAGATCAGTCAATTGCCAAATTTATATATTCGATTACATATCTTAAGCTTCATCCTCATGAAACGAAGTGTATGAGGATGAAGAAATGAAAAAACTAGCTTAACATAACCTTGCTAGAGATTTGATGATTCAACAAACATCCAACAATTATCTTGGGAATGATCTGGAGCTAAACTTGGTATATTCTGCTTCCTATATTGGTATCGGATCGTGACAGGTGAGATTCGGTAAATGGTATCGGATCTGAACAATATGCAAGTGGTTGGTACCAGACTAGAATAGTCTGCGGCCGTTGTTATCGGATCGCGACAGTGGATGGTTCAGTACCGGATCTGAATGGAAGGTGCGCTTGGTACCAGATTCAGACAGTGGAAATATGGCGCATAAGTACGGGATGGTTGAGCTGATACAAAAATGTTGGACTCATCTAGAGGTCAAAGGTTATACATGGAAATTTAAAACATTAGTACATGAAACATTTAGTCTCCTAGCTCAATAAACCACAAAATGCACGAATTCAATTATACTTTACCTTATGACCTCATCAATGACTAATGGTAGTGTTCTTTGTCATTTATCCAAGATTAGGTAAGCCAAAAAGGTATAGATGAGGAGTATAATAGGGTAGTGGGGATGTCAATTTAGAGGCTCAAAATGGATACTACTACTATAAGAATCTGAAAGAGTTATACAAATATTATTCGAAGATCCCCCAGTTAACCCTTTTATAGGACCCTTGAGGATTACCTAGACTGATACAAGTCATCATGAGGAATAACTGAGTGGATTATAAACAATTCCACCAGAGGAGACTATCGACCAAGAAAACCCCAACCCTATTTCACCTTAGGAAGAATCATTAGTGACTACTATAGCTCAGTGAAGGTCAGCAAGAGCATCAAGTGGGATGGGTATGCCTACTATCCTCATAGATTTTATCGCCATATATGACGATGAGGAAGGTTCGAAAACTTCACGCATAACCCTAGTACCAATCAAACAAGAGGAGGAACCAGGGGAAAAATCTTCTCCAACTTCCGATGTTTTGATCCCAAATTCCCAGGAAGGAGACCATGAGGCTAGGAACACTCTAGACACTAAATTTATGGATTAATTGGGAACCCAACCTCAGAATGACATCTCCAACAATGACTTGGGTGCTGGTGAATAAGAAGAAGAAATGGAGCATCCCAAAATCAACATCTCAATGGAAGAACTCCGAGCTAATGTCAATCATGTTCCTACTTCCCCATCTAGGACCAAGACTTCATCATTTTATGAGCACCATAAGGAGGCCAAGTCACTAGAACATATAGAAGTTTCCCCTGCTAAGTAACTAAGAGAACCTACCATAGAACACCTCTGCATGGGAGGAAGCCTAGGCAGTACTCAGCCCTGGGAAAGTCAATAGATTCCTAAACCAGTAGATGAATTTGTTGATATGCAAACAATTTCTTATGATAGGAAAAGGAAATTTTGGATGAGAAGAACAATTAATAAAAGGAAGCTCACGCTCGATAACACACTTTTCATAACCACAGAGGAAACATTGGTCGACATAGAAAGTGATAAGATGATTGACTAATCGGAGTAGGGATGGCTATAACCAATGCTACTTTAGACATGGAAAAAAGGGATAAAAGGGAGGTGTATTCCATGAAGAAATATTGATACCATCTACGACATCAAGTGGATTACTACCAAAATTAAACACAAGAGGAGGTACTCTTGAAGTGTGAGTTTCGATAAATGTATGCACAATTCACAAGTGAAAGAGATATCTTCACCACTTGCGTAGATGATTTCCAAGAAGATATCCTCATGGGGTTGGAAACCTGTAAATACATGAAAAAATGGTATGAGAAGGCACATCAAGCCTTAGAAGGGATAGACTACATCAATGAAGTGCAAAATTGTCGTGATACAAAATAGCATGGCACCCAAGTACCGATGGATAGTAGCATCTCTCGAATAAGGAAGATGGTTGAACACTGGGTAAGCATGGTCTAGGAACCTCAGTGTAAAATGTAGGAAATATGGGGAGAGTGTGATAAAATTTGGGAGAAAATAAATCGGGAAATGAGGAACACTAACCTACTAGAGTTTGGTCCACCAGAGGATTTCAACAATTTGCATGACATAGTTAAACAACATAAAGAGAAAGACCTGGCATGGGAAGTGAAGATTTTACAGATTCCAATCAAGATCCTGGGTCAAGTGAAGAAGTTCATGGAACCCCAGATTAAATATCTTGCAGTCCTACAACACTCAAGATTCAGTCTAATCAGGTACAATGAACATGAAATAGAGATAAAGGAGGTCCTCTCTGCTCTGATGGATCAACACAGGTTCCCATATGCAAATACATGTGAAGATCTCTTCTTCAAGTGGTCATAGTACGAAAAGAACAATCCACTTTAGTAAAACCACTAGATGATCAAAGGAGAAGCAAAAGAGAACAGATAGATAAATTTCTCCACGTGGTGTTTTTGTAACTTAACACATCTTTAGTAGCTATTTTTATTTTAGTTATTTTTTATAAATAAGGGCATCAACCTTTGATAAAGGGTCGATGGTTTTGGAGAGAGACTTTTTCTGGAATTTGTAAGAGAACTATTTCTATGCAAGTTATTTTAATTAAGAAGTTCTGTTTAGAACCAAAGACACATATTCCATCTGATGCATGAATGTGATTCGATCAAGGGGGATTATCTCTATCTTCTTATTCAATATTTTTTGTTGTATTGAGTAAGAGTTTTTGTATATGTTATTTAAAGTTATCTTATAATGTTTTAACAGTTCTTTTATTCTAGTTGATGAATAGAAATCGTTTGTGTTAATGTGTCATTGATAATAGAGCATTGAGAACTCCTTTTCTTGAGATAACTTTCTTTTCACATATATACTTCCTTTATGTACTATTATCTCAGACAATGTTGAATGTTTACTAATCAAAATGGTATTAATGCTATTTTGACGAAGTTTAGATCTTCTTCGTCTGCATGCTAAGGTATAAAGGTTATCCTGCAACCCATCCTTCCTCAATGCATAATTATCTTCCCTCTGTCATCTATTTTAAAGATCCATCTTTCTTTTGTTATAAATTTTAGAAAATAACCAAAAAGAGAACTGCATAGCCTGAGGAAAGATTTAATAGAAGAGGCACGTCTTTTAATCACAATTAAAGCCCATCGATAATTCCAGCCACATCACGAATCTGGAGAACCCTACCACTCATCAAACTCTTACGAGTCTAATTAGGTCTCTTAAGTGGGTTTGGTTCCTACTGTTGAGTTAAAGGGACCTCAGACCCCTGAACATGTTCGAAAAAGAGTAAAATAAAAAATTGACCCCGTGACTATGTGGTATCAAGCTCTCTGGAGACATAAATTTATCCATTAATTTTATGAAGATTACAATGATTTTGTTTCTAAATTTAAGAAATTACTCTTTGGATAAGATACTTCTAGGATTTCATTGGAAGCATCCACCTTTTTGGATAAACAGGGAATCCTAGAGAAAATGGATAATTACAACATTGTTAGGATTTTTTATTCTCATGCAAAACCTATATATCTCCCTTATTATGTATCGTAAAATTTATTTATCATAGAGGTGGCGAGGAAGTATAAGTTATAGTTTCATGATTTTTATGAAAGAAGGAAAAAATAGTTTATTCCTCTGCCTTGGAGAGTTGGTGAAATTCTCTTAAGAGGAATTTCCAAAATTGATGAATATGCCTCTTACTTTGACTAGTTTAATTTGAATTTTGCAAAGGAAATCAAAGGGTTTAACCCTAACCATCTTTTTTATAATCGCATGGTATTATTTGGGCTCAGACCCACATTTAGGGAGGAAGAGGGAGATAGTCATGACCCTCCCGTTCAATGTGTTGATAAAAATTCTGGTGACATAGAGACAATTGTGAGCACTACAAAACATTATAAGAAACGAGGGAAACTATCAAGTGAAATAAATGCTCAGTCACCTGTTGTTTCTCACAGAAGTATTTTTCCTAAAGTAATTTCTCATTTTTCAATGGCCCAACAAAGAAAACCCTCGATTAACAATTCAGGTGATGACAGAGAAACAAATCCTCCTCAAGGAAGTTTTAAAAACACCCATAAATTAAAAGTGAAAAGGAAAAGGGTCAATTATTAAGAAGAGGGAGAAGAACAAAACATACCCAAAGATGATATTTTTATTGATGATATGGAATTAGATTCTTATATTGAAAATATCTTGTTTCTAGATGAAGAATAATGTTTCCAAGAAAATGTACAATCAGTTGCATTGGTTGTTCAAGATGAGTTTTTGTCTGACGAAGAGACCTTTTCTGTACAATTTTTTTTATTTGTTAGGTCTTCAAAGAAACCGACCTTTCAAAAAACCTTAAATAATAATAAGGGAAAGTCACGATCCACTATTAATACTAAAATCATGTTTCTGTCAAAATTATCCTCAATTCATAAGGTCACAGGGGATGCATTAGATGTTTCAATAATTAATATGGAAGAGGAAAATCTCAGGCTTAAGGAGAGAGTCAAAGAATTGGAGGAAACTCTCATGCCCCCACCCATATTGGCTATCATAGTCGCCATGATACAACCTGATAGAACTCTTCAAGGAACTTCAGAGTCAAATTTGAGAGTAAAATGAATTTCAAGTTTAATCATTGTTACTAGACACTTTGACGAAGAGATTATAAAGAAAAGAATGTTTCTTATTTTATATTTATGGGACTTGGAAAAAACAATTTCGTCTCTCGAGCTCATAGGTCAAAACACTAGAGAATACTTGAATGCGTATTTGAAAAATGATGAGGGATTCTTCACAGATGGATTTGTTATGTTTATATAAAAATTCTTGGCGACGATGGATCATAGAAGAAAACATGAATATTTTCCCCTTGAGAACCGTATGAAACAATTAAAGGCATGTTGGATTGAAAGGATTAATACATTAAAGGGGTTGTTGAATCAATTGAAAGAAATATCAAAAACAAATACTGAGGCATACTCAAATATTATTGGTTTGGATATTACAGGCACCACTATTGAAGATTCAAATACAAGATTAATATCAAATTCAATGATCATGAGCAAAGAGAAATCTAAAGATAAAGTAAAAAAATTTAAGAAATCATCGAACGAAAAAATTGATAGCATGATTCAGTATACTTATAATGACATTGATAATTGGCTTGTTGAGTAACAAATAAAAATTAGGACATTGAGACTATATTGAAAAATTTCTCTATTGACCATAGAGAAATTGAGAGTAAATTATTAAATATCAAAGTAAATCAAGAAGTGATTGTTTCCCCCTTAAGATAATATATTCAATAATAGTTAAAAAAGTCTTGTAACGTCCCCTGTTACCATTACTCCACAAAACTTCTCTGATACCAACTTGTAACATTCTCGTTACCACATTACGAAAAATTATTCTAATACTGTGTTGCAGCGTTCCCAACCACCTAGGCTGGGCCATGCCACATCAAAAATTATTCAAGACTTTGATACTAGTTTATTCTAATGATATGTTCTTCAAATGAATAGTGTTATGCGGAAGTAATAACAACATTCAACAAAAATAATTCATACACATAATTAACAAATATTTCATAAAAAAACACCATAATTCATAACATTAATGGAAATATGCACATAATAAACACTTATCTTTAATTTAAAAGAACACCAACTGCATGAATACCTTCCACGTTCCTCCCATCCTTAGAATGCACTTCTTATAACTCTCAGCAATGGGTCACCCCCAAGCTTGGGATAAACTCTATCAGGGAAAGGGAATCCTAAGTGATTCTATGGTCTGATAAGCAACACAAATTGTTCAGTCTAAGGTGCCCAACTGTTGAAACTAGCCTACAATCTCTCATTTCCCACATGCATATCCCACCCCAGGAAGTGTTCCCCTTCTCTTCTCAACAATCCCTTGGCTTCCACACTTCCCTTCAGGGGCTTCAACAACAGGCCGGGAAGGAAGTCTCAGAGCCTTGTAGCTATTGGCCATTACACCAGGAAACAAATATCGAGTATTTTCTCCCCTAGAGAGGATACTCACGATCCTGACAACCTTATTCTTCAATCCATATCCCAACCTCACCAAGGTATAGGTACCAGAACATATATCATAATGACAGGGTACATTAATAGCTCCATGAATGAATGAAAATGATGAATCCCCCCAAATACACTTTGCCTCTCTCTTATATATGCATGCGCCTTATATGACACATGGCACTCAAGGAAATATCTTGTCCCCACACTTATGAAACTTAGGATATATTCATATACATACTTTATACTTTAAGGAATATCAATATAATATTCCTTTTAGATTAAGCCCCCTTTCCCTATCTTGTGGAGTTTAATCCCCCATATTCTTTTACATGGTTGTTATGTAGCAATGATGTGTTTTCATTAAAATTTGTGTGTGAATACATATTAAAATTATGGATCAATGACCATTTTATTATCTATCTCCATGACCTACTAACCACATAGGCATTTTGGCCTAAGAATACATTTACACAAAGGCACGCTGGCCCAAAATGTCGTGGCTCACTAGCCTATGTGTTCATTTACATTTATATGTGCAATTGGGGTTTGACCTAGGTTTATTACATTAAAATGTCTTGGCTCACCAACCTATGTGTTCATTTACATTTATATGTGTTATCGGGGTTCAACATAGGGGTATTACATTCCCCTCCCCCTTATTTATGCACTATCCTCAATGAAATATGTAAACATATACAACCAAAATTTCAAAATTCTTCAAAAATATGTGGGTATTCTTCCAACATAGCATCCTCGTGCTCCCAAGTTTCATCTTTAGGACTGTACCAGATCCATTGGACCTTTACTATCCCTATGGATCGATTCTAGAGTGACTTGATTTTCTTGTCCACCTGGATCACATTCCAATCAATGACATAATTAACATCAAGTACATACACTTTAAGCAATGACACATGTAGTACATTATGAATACACATTGATGCCAGTAAGGAAAAAATATATGCTACGGGACCAATCCTCTCTAGGATTTCAAATGGTCCACAATAATGTGCTACCAGCTTTGAAAAATTTCTAACCTTTAGGGAAATTCTCTTGTCTTTTACTTTCAAGAACACATGGTCAACCACTTTAAATTCCCTGTGAGTTTTGACCTTATCATCATAGATTTTATGCCTGTCCTGGGTAGCCTTTAAATTTTGTTCTATATTCATCATTTGTTCTTCCATTTCCTTGAGTAGTTCTAGCCCGACCACTGCTCTTTTTGTTGGGTTGTCCCAACTGACTAGTGTGCTACACTTTCTTCCATAAAGTGCCTCAAATCGGCTCATATTTAGATATGCTTGGTTGCCATTGTTATAATAAAATTCTACCAAATGCAAATACTCCTCCCATTTGGATGGTTTATCCATCACATACATACTTATCATGTATTCTATCACTTGATTCACCTTTTATGTCCACCCCTATGAATTTGGATGATAAGTTGTGATAAAATTCAGATTTGTTTTGAATCCCTTGAATAATCCTTTCCAAAAATTTTATGTAAATTTTGGATCTCTGTCAGACACAATTATCTTGGGTATACCATGTAGTCAAGTAATTTCTCTCATATAAATATCAACGATCTTGGTTGCCTTGTGTGAGATCTTTACTGGAATAAAATGGGAAACTTTAGTAAGCTTATCCACCACTATTATGATCGAATCATGCTTCTTGTTTGTTCTAGGTAGTTTGGTGATGAAATAAATTTTTACAACTTCCCATTTCCACTCAAGAATGGGAAATGGTTGTAGCAAACCAACTGGGTGTCTATGCATATCCTTGACCTTTTGGCATTCCATACACCTGGAAATAAAATAAACAACTTCTTTCTTCATCACTGACCAATAATATTGGCTCTTGACAGCTGCAATAGTTTTATGGTAACTTGGGTTCCCAACATAAGGAACATTATGCATTTCTTTTAAAATCATATTTTTCAATTCCTGATAATTTGGCACATAAATTATGCCCCTCTACATGATAATTTTATCTTTTTCTAGCTTATATTCTTCACTTTTTTTTCTGCAAAATACTTGTTGTAATTTTGTCTTTATTTCCATGTACAACAAATCTGATTTTGTAGCCTCAAAGATTTTGTCTTTCAAATATAATTGGTACATGCTAATGGTTTTAGCATGCATCTCATGCACGCTTCTACTAAGTGCATCAAACACCTTGTTCTCTTTTCCCTTAAGATTCTTTATTTCAAAGTCATATTCACTGATGAATTCTAACCACCTTCTTTTCTTGGCATTTAGAGTTGGTTGTCCAAATAAATATCTCAGACCACTATTTTCTATCCTCAACTCAAATATTTTTTCGATGAGGTAGTTCCTCCACATCTTCAAGGCATGCACTATGGCTTCCAATTTTTATTCATGAGTAGCATAGTGCCTTTCATGCTCCTTTAATTTCCTTGATCATAGCACACCACATACCCATTTTGACTAAGCACTCCACCAAGTCCCTCTTTACATGCATCAATCCATAAAATGAAGTATTCATTTAGATCAACAATTCTTAATATTGGAGCAATTGTCAAAATATTCTTCAAGTGTAGGAAACTTCTTTCACAATAGGATGTCCATTGAAACTTCACACCCTTCTTTTGCAAGGAAGTGATTGGGTGTGCAATCTTTGATAATCCTTCAATGAATCTCCTATAGTAACCTACAAGGCCCATGTATGATCTCACCTCTAATACATTCCTTGGTGTTGGCCATCCTTCAATGCCCCTTATCTTTTCTAGATCTACCGCTATTCCCTCCTTTGAAATGATATGGCCCAAATAATGAATTTTCTTATGGTAGAATGAGAAATTGATCAATTTGGAATACAACATATTCTCCCTCCATACCTATAATACCATCATCAAGTGCTTATCATGATCCTTATCACACATAATATATAATAATTCCATCTAGGAAGACACCGGAAAATTTATCTAAGTAATCTATGAAAATACCTTTCATTAGACACATGAAGAGAACTTGTGCATTTGATAACCCAAAGGGAACCACTATGAACTCATAATGGCCATACATGTTCTGAAGGAAGTCTTGTTGATGTCTTATTTAATCTTACTTGATGATATCCTGACTTGAGATCAATCTTGGAGAATATTTTTGCATCTTTCAGCTTATCAAAGAGGTCATCTATCCTTGGTAAATGATACTTTTTATTCACAATTACCTTGTTCAACTACCTGAAGTTAATTCAAAGTCTCAATGTTCCATCATTCTTCTTCACAAATAATACTGGGGCACCCTAAGGTGACACAGTCGGGCATATATACCCCTTCTTCAGAATCTCTTCTAGCTGCATTTGCAACTCCTTCAATTCTGGTGTACTCATCCTATAAGGAGTCTTGGATACTAGGGTTGCTCCAGGCATCAAATTTATGGTGAAATCAATATCTCTCTTGGGTGGAAATCCCGGTATTTATTTAAATACATATTAAAACTCTTTTAGGATTGCATAATCTTCAATATTTTACACCTTAAGTTTAGGTGTCTCTTCTATATGTCTTGTAAAAATTTGACACCCTTTCCTATAAATTTTCTTTAGTTGCAAGGATGAAACTACTCTAATGGTTATTTCCCTAGGAATTCCTTGTACCTTAATTAAGTTCACTTCCTCATCCAAGCAAGTAAATTCCTTGTTATAATAGCCTAATATAACATGATGTTGGTCCAACCAATCCACACAAATTAGGAAATCATAGGAACCTAAAGGTATGATGTTCAAATCTTCCATGGTGCTTAGTCCATTCATGTCCATTGGGAATGCCTTAACCATCTCTTTAATTTTTCTTTTAGATCCTGTAGCTAGTTGCACCAACCAAGATTTTTCAATCTTGCTTCTTGGAAATTGAAATATTTCCACCATATTAGCATATATATTACTATGACTAGCTCCTGAATCAACTAAAATAACAATGGTTTGGTTGTTGATATTACCTTCCACTTCAATCATATGTGACTGAAACTCATTTTGCTTGTTATCTAGGGTTGCATATATCCTAGGTACATTTCTACCCATGTCCTCCACTGTATTATCTTGGTGTACATTGTGAACAATCATCACTTTTTCACCTTTGTGAGGGAAATATATGTCCATATGATCTCCCCCACAATCCCAATATTGAATAGGTAGATTCCTTGGTGTTTTCCCCAATGTATTGGTCATTTTGGGTTCTCTAGAAGCTAGTTGTCCCTGAGAATTATTTCTGAAGAATAGTGGCTTAGTTCCCTTCTTCCTCTGTTCTATATTTTTTTTCTTATTGTCTTCCCAATATTTTTGGAAATTCGGTCATCCTTTATGTTGATCATAAAGGAATTTATCTCGCCTTATGGTTCCCTCCAATGTTTTGGGATCATCATATTGTATCTTGTCACTGATAAATGATGGCAACCAACTCAAATACCTCTAAATATTAACTTTCTCATCCTTTATGAAAGAGACATACTTCAACAACTCTAGAAACCTCCTTTCATATTCATCTATGGTCATACTCCCAAGCTTGAGTTCAAAGAACTCCTTCATTTTCTTGTCATAGTATCACTTATTCAAGTATTTGTTTTGAAAATACTTCTTGAATTATCTCCAAGTAACCTTCTTCTCATCAATGTGTTGCACCTGCACAAATTGGTCCCACCACATTGATGCTTTTCCCTTGAGATGATAGATGGAAATTCTTCCTTCTCCTTATGAAGATAAATTATGCAGTTGAAAATACTTCCTCATGCCTAACAACCATGTCTCAACATACTCATCCTTCTTGTGCTCACCATCAAATGTAGGAGGCTTGATTTTGTTCATTTCTCCATGTAACCCATCCACCCCATAATGCTTCTTATGCTTCCTCATAGGGTATGGACTTGAACTACTGTGTATTCTCCTAGTTGAATACCTTGGGGAGTGATGGTGATGCCTA
>ML796462.1:205629-217905 GCA_009831015.1 Picea engelmannii
GAAAAGAACAATCCACTTTAGTAAAACCACTAGATGATCAAAGGAGAAGCAAAAGAGAACAGATAGATAAATTTCTCCACGTGGTGTTTTTGTAACTTAACACATCTTTAGTAGCTATTTTTATTTTAGTTATTTTTTATAAATAAGGGCATCAACCTTTGATAAAGGGTCGATGGTTTTGGAGAGAGACTTTTTCTGGAATTTGTAAGAGAACTATTTCTATGCAAGTTATTTTAATTAAGAAGTTCTGTTTAGAACCAAAGACACATATTCCATCTGATGCATGAATGTGATTCGATCAAGGGGGATTATCTCTATCTTCTTATTCAATATTTTTTGTTGTATTGAGTAAGAGTTTTTGTATATGTTATTTAAAGTTATCTTATAATGTTTTAACAGTTCTTTTATTCTAGTTGATGAATAGAAATCGTTTGTGTTAATGTGTCATTGATAATAGAGCATTGAGAACTCCTTTTCTTGAGATAACTTTCTTTTCACATATATACTTCCTTTATGTACTATTATCTCAGACAATGTTGAATGTTTACTAATCAAAATGGTATTAATGCTATTTTGACGAAGTTTAGATCTTCTTCGTCTGCATGCTAAGGTATAAAGGTTATCCTGCAACCCATCCTTCCTCAATGCATAATTATCTTCCCTCTGTCATCTATTTTAAAGATCCATCTTTCTTTTGTTATAAATTTTAGAAAATAACCAAAAAGAGAACTGCATAGCCTGAGGAAAGATTTAATAGAAGAGGCACGTCTTTTAATCACAATTAAAGCCCATCGATAATTCCAGCCACATCACGAATCTGGAGAACCCTACCACTCATCAAACTCTTACGAGTCTAATTAGGTCTCTTAAGTGGGTTTGGTTCCTACTGTTGAGTTAAAGGGACCTCAGACCCCTGAACATGTTCGAAAAAGAGTAAAATAAAAAATTGACCCCGTGACTATGTGGTATCAAGCTCTCTGGAGACATAAATTTATCCATTAATTTTATGAAGATTACAATGATTTTGTTTCTAAATTTAAGAAATTACTCTTTGGATAAGATACTTCTAGGATTTCATTGGAAGCATCCACCTTTTTGGATAAACAGGGAATCCTAGAGAAAATGGATAATTACAACATTGTTAGGATTTTTTATTCTCATGCAAAACCTATATATCTCCCTTATTATGTATCGTAAAATTTATTTATCATAGAGGTGGCGAGGAAGTATAAGTTATAGTTTCATGATTTTTATGAAAGAAGGAAAAAATAGTTTATTCCTCTGCCTTGGAGAGTTGGTGAAATTCTCTTAAGAGGAATTTCCAAAATTGATGAATATGCCTCTTACTTTGACTAGTTTAATTTGAATTTTGCAAAGGAAATCAAAGGGTTTAACCCTAACCATCTTTTTTATAATCGCATGGTATTATTTGGGCTCAGACCCACATTTAGGGAGGAAGAGGGAGATAGTCATGACCCTCCCGTTCAATGTGTTGATAAAAATTCTGGTGACATAGAGACAATTGTGAGCACTACAAAACATTATAAGAAACGAGGGAAACTATCAAGTGAAATAAATGCTCAGTCACCTGTTGTTTCTCACAGAAGTATTTTTCCTAAAGTAATTTCTCATTTTTCAATGGCCCAACAAAGAAAACCCTCGATTAACAATTCAGGTGATGACAGAGAAACAAATCCTCCTCAAGGAAGTTTTAAAAACACCCATAAATTAAAAGTGAAAAGGAAAAGGGTCAATTATTAAGAAGAGGGAGAAGAACAAAACATACCCAAAGATGATATTTTTATTGATGATATGGAATTAGATTCTTATATTGAAAATATCTTGTTTCTAGATGAAGAATAATGTTTCCAAGAAAATGTACAATCAGTTGCATTGGTTGTTCAAGATGAGTTTTTGTCTGACGAAGAGACCTTTTCTGTACAATTTTTTTTATTTGTTAGGTCTTCAAAGAAACCGACCTTTCAAAAAACCTTAAATAATAATAAGGGAAAGTCACGATCCACTATTAATACTAAAATCATGTTTCTGTCAAAATTATCCTCAATTCATAAGGTCACAGGGGATGCATTAGATGTTTCAATAATTAATATGGAAGAGGAAAATCTCAGGCTTAAGGAGAGAGTCAAAGAATTGGAGGAAACTCTCATGCCCCCACCCATATTGGCTATCATAGTCGCCATGATACAACCTGATAGAACTCTTCAAGGAACTTCAGAGTCAAATTTGAGAGTAAAATGAATTTCAAGTTTAATCATTGTTACTAGACACTTTGACGAAGAGATTATAAAGAAAAGAATGTTTCTTATTTTATATTTATGGGACTTGGAAAAAACAATTTCGTCTCTCGAGCTCATAGGTCAAAACACTAGAGAATACTTGAATGCGTATTTGAAAAATGATGAGGGATTCTTCACAGATGGATTTGTTATGTTTATATAAAAATTCTTGGCGACGATGGATCATAGAAGAAAACATGAATATTTTCCCCTTGAGAACCGTATGAAACAATTAAAGGCATGTTGGATTGAAAGGATTAATACATTAAAGGGGTTGTTGAATCAATTGAAAGAAATATCAAAAACAAATACTGAGGCATACTCAAATATTATTGGTTTGGATATTACAGGCACCACTATTGAAGATTCAAATACAAGATTAATATCAAATTCAATGATCATGAGCAAAGAGAAATCTAAAGATAAAGTAAAAAAATTTAAGAAATCATCGAACGAAAAAATTGATAGCATGATTCAGTATACTTATAATGACATTGATAATTGGCTTGTTGAGTAACAAATAAAAATTAGGACATTGAGACTATATTGAAAAATTTCTCTATTGACCATAGAGAAATTGAGAGTAAATTATTAAATATCAAAGTAAATCAAGAAGTGATTGTTTCCCCCTTAAGATAATATATTCAATAATAGTTAAAAAAGTCTTGTAACGTCCCCTGTTACCATTACTCCACAAAACTTCTCTGATACCAACTTGTAACATTCTCGTTACCACATTACGAAAAATTATTCTAATACTGTGTTGCAGCGTTCCCAACCACCTAGGCTGGGCCATGCCACATCAAAAATTATTCAAGACTTTGATACTAGTTTATTCTAATGATATGTTCTTCAAATGAATAGTGTTATGCGGAAGTAATAACAACATTCAACAAAAATAATTCATACACATAATTAACAAATATTTCATAAAAAAACACCATAATTCATAACATTAATGGAAATATGCACATAATAAACACTTATCTTTAATTTAAAAGAACACCAACTGCATGAATACCTTCCACGTTCCTCCCATCCTTAGAATGCACTTCTTATAACTCTCAGCAATGGGTCACCCCCAAGCTTGGGATAAACTCTATCAGGGAAAGGGAATCCTAAGTGATTCTATGGTCTGATAAGCAACACAAATTGTTCAGTCTAAGGTGCCCAACTGTTGAAACTAGCCTACAATCTCTCATTTCCCACATGCATATCCCACCCCAGGAAGTGTTCCCCTTCTCTTCTCAACAATCCCTTGGCTTCCACACTTCCCTTCAGGGGCTTCAACAACAGGCCGGGAAGGAAGTCTCAGAGCCTTGTAGCTATTGGCCATTACACCAGGAAACAAATATCGAGTATTTTCTCCCCTAGAGAGGATACTCACGATCCTGACAACCTTATTCTTCAATCCATATCCCAACCTCACCAAGGTATAGGTACCAGAACATATATCATAATGACAGGGTACATTAATAGCTCCATGAATGAATGAAAATGATGAATCCCCCCAAATACACTTTGCCTCTCTCTTATATATGCATGCGCCTTATATGACACATGGCACTCAAGGAAATATCTTGTCCCCACACTTATGAAACTTAGGATATATTCATATACATACTTTATACTTTAAGGAATATCAATATAATATTCCTTTTAGATTAAGCCCCCTTTCCCTATCTTGTGGAGTTTAATCCCCCATATTCTTTTACATGGTTGTTATGTAGCAATGATGTGTTTTCATTAAAATTTGTGTGTGAATACATATTAAAATTATGGATCAATGACCATTTTATTATCTATCTCCATGACCTACTAACCACATAGGCATTTTGGCCTAAGAATACATTTACACAAAGGCACGCTGGCCCAAAATGTCGTGGCTCACTAGCCTATGTGTTCATTTACATTTATATGTGCAATTGGGGTTTGACCTAGGTTTATTACATTAAAATGTCTTGGCTCACCAACCTATGTGTTCATTTACATTTATATGTGTTATCGGGGTTCAACATAGGGGTATTACATTCCCCTCCCCCTTATTTATGCACTATCCTCAATGAAATATGTAAACATATACAACCAAAATTTCAAAATTCTTCAAAAATATGTGGGTATTCTTCCAACATAGCATCCTCGTGCTCCCAAGTTTCATCTTTAGGACTGTACCAGATCCATTGGACCTTTACTATCCCTATGGATCGATTCTAGAGTGACTTGATTTTCTTGTCCACCTGGATCACATTCCAATCAATGACATAATTAACATCAAGTACATACACTTTAAGCAATGACACATGTAGTACATTATGAATACACATTGATGCCAGTAAGGAAAAAATATATGCTACGGGACCAATCCTCTCTAGGATTTCAAATGGTCCACAATAATGTGCTACCAGCTTTGAAAAATTTCTAACCTTTAGGGAAATTCTCTTGTCTTTTACTTTCAAGAACACATGGTCAACCACTTTAAATTCCCTGTGAGTTTTGACCTTATCATCATAGATTTTATGCCTGTCCTGGGTAGCCTTTAAATTTTGTTCTATATTCATCATTTGTTCTTCCATTTCCTTGAGTAGTTCTAGCCCGACCACTGCTCTTTTTGTTGGGTTGTCCCAACTGACTAGTGTGCTACACTTTCTTCCATAAAGTGCCTCAAATCGGCTCATATTTAGATATGCTTGGTTGCCATTGTTATAATAAAATTCTACCAAATGCAAATACTCCTCCCATTTGGATGGTTTATCCATCACATACATACTTATCATGTATTCTATCACTTGATTCACCTTTTATGTCCACCCCTATGAATTTGGATGATAAGTTGTGATAAAATTCAGATTTGTTTTGAATCCCTTGAATAATCCTTTCCAAAAATTTTATGTAAATTTTGGATCTCTGTCAGACACAATTATCTTGGGTATACCATGTAGTCAAGTAATTTCTCTCATATAAATATCAACGATCTTGGTTGCCTTGTGTGAGATCTTTACTGGAATAAAATGGGAAACTTTAGTAAGCTTATCCACCACTATTATGATCGAATCATGCTTCTTGTTTGTTCTAGGTAGTTTGGTGATGAAATAAATTTTTACAACTTCCCATTTCCACTCAAGAATGGGAAATGGTTGTAGCAAACCAACTGGGTGTCTATGCATATCCTTGACCTTTTGGCATTCCATACACCTGGAAATAAAATAAACAACTTCTTTCTTCATCACTGACCAATAATATTGGCTCTTGACAGCTGCAATAGTTTTATGGTAACTTGGGTTCCCAACATAAGGAACATTATGCATTTCTTTTAAAATCATATTTTTCAATTCCTGATAATTTGGCACATAAATTATGCCCCTCTACATGATAATTTTATCTTTTTCTAGCTTATATTCTTCACTTTTTTTTCTGCAAAATACTTGTTGTAATTTTGTCTTTATTTCCATGTACAACAAATCTGATTTTGTAGCCTCAAAGATTTTGTCTTTCAAATATAATTGGTACATGCTAATGGTTTTAGCATGCATCTCATGCACGCTTCTACTAAGTGCATCAAACACCTTGTTCTCTTTTCCCTTAAGATTCTTTATTTCAAAGTCATATTCACTGATGAATTCTAACCACCTTCTTTTCTTGGCATTTAGAGTTGGTTGTCCAAATAAATATCTCAGACCACTATTTTCTATCCTCAACTCAAATATTTTTTCGATGAGGTAGTTCCTCCACATCTTCAAGGCATGCACTATGGCTTCCAATTTTTATTCATGAGTAGCATAGTGCCTTTCATGCTCCTTTAATTTCCTTGATCATAGCACACCACATACCCATTTTGACTAAGCACTCCACCAAGTCCCTCTTTACATGCATCAATCCATAAAATGAAGTATTCATTTAGATCAACAATTCTTAATATTGGAGCAATTGTCAAAATATTCTTCAAGTGTAGGAAACTTCTTTCACAATAGGATGTCCATTGAAACTTCACACCCTTCTTTTGCAAGGAAGTGATTGGGTGTGCAATCTTTGATAATCCTTCAATGAATCTCCTATAGTAACCTACAAGGCCCATGTATGATCTCACCTCTAATACATTCCTTGGTGTTGGCCATCCTTCAATGCCCCTTATCTTTTCTAGATCTACCGCTATTCCCTCCTTTGAAATGATATGGCCCAAATAATGAATTTTCTTATGGTAGAATGAGAAATTGATCAATTTGGAATACAACATATTCTCCCTCCATACCTATAATACCATCATCAAGTGCTTATCATGATCCTTATCACACATAATATATAATAATTCCATCTAGGAAGACACCGGAAAATTTATCTAAGTAATCTATGAAAATACCTTTCATTAGACACATGAAGAGAACTTGTGCATTTGATAACCCAAAGGGAACCACTATGAACTCATAATGGCCATACATGTTCTGAAGGAAGTCTTGTTGATGTCTTATTTAATCTTACTTGATGATATCCTGACTTGAGATCAATCTTGGAGAATATTTTTGCATCTTTCAGCTTATCAAAGAGGTCATCTATCCTTGGTAAATGATACTTTTTATTCACAATTACCTTGTTCAACTACCTGAAGTTAATTCAAAGTCTCAATGTTCCATCATTCTTCTTCACAAATAATACTGGGGCACCCTAAGGTGACACAGTCGGGCATATATACCCCTTCTTCAGAATCTCTTCTAGCTGCATTTGCAACTCCTTCAATTCTGGTGTACTCATCCTATAAGGAGTCTTGGATACTAGGGTTGCTCCAGGCATCAAATTTATGGTGAAATCAATATCTCTCTTGGGTGGAAATCCCGGTATTTATTTAAATACATATTAAAACTCTTTTAGGATTGCATAATCTTCAATATTTTACACCTTAAGTTTAGGTGTCTCTTCTATATGTCTTGTAAAAATTTGACACCCTTTCCTATAAATTTTCTTTAGTTGCAAGGATGAAACTACTCTAATGGTTATTTCCCTAGGAATTCCTTGTACCTTAATTAAGTTCACTTCCTCATCCAAGCAAGTAAATTCCTTGTTATAATAGCCTAATATAACATGATGTTGGTCCAACCAATCCACACAAATTAGGAAATCATAGGAACCTAAAGGTATGATGTTCAAATCTTCCATGGTGCTTAGTCCATTCATGTCCATTGGGAATGCCTTAACCATCTCTTTAATTTTTCTTTTAGATCCTGTAGCTAGTTGCACCAACCAAGATTTTTCAATCTTGCTTCTTGGAAATTGAAATATTTCCACCATATTAGCATATATATTACTATGACTAGCTCCTGAATCAACTAAAATAACAATGGTTTGGTTGTTGATATTACCTTCCACTTCAATCATATGTGACTGAAACTCATTTTGCTTGTTATCTAGGGTTGCATATATCCTAGGTACATTTCTACCCATGTCCTCCACTGTATTATCTTGGTGTACATTGTGAACAATCATCACTTTTTCACCTTTGTGAGGGAAATATATGTCCATATGATCTCCCCCACAATCCCAATATTGAATAGGTAGATTCCTTGGTGTTTTCCCCAATGTATTGGTCATTTTGGGTTCTCTAGAAGCTAGTTGTCCCTGAGAATTATTTCTGAAGAATAGTGGCTTAGTTCCCTTCTTCCTCTGTTCTATATTTTTTTTCTTATTGTCTTCCCAATATTTTTGGAAATTCGGTCATCCTTTATGTTGATCATAAAGGAATTTATCTCGCCTTATGGTTCCCTCCAATGTTTTGGGATCATCATATTGTATCTTGTCACTGATAAATGATGGCAACCAACTCAAATACCTCTAAATATTAACTTTCTCATCCTTTATGAAAGAGACATACTTCAACAACTCTAGAAACCTCCTTTCATATTCATCTATGGTCATACTCCCAAGCTTGAGTTCAAAGAACTCCTTCATTTTCTTGTCATAGTATCACTTATTCAAGTATTTGTTTTGAAAATACTTCTTGAATTATCTCCAAGTAACCTTCTTCTCATCAATGTGTTGCACCTGCACAAATTGGTCCCACCACATTGATGCTTTTCCCTTGAGATGATAGATGGAAATTCTTCCTTCTCCTTATGAAGATAAATTATGCAGTTGAAAATACTTCCTCATGCCTAACAACCATGTCTCAACATACTCATCCTTCTTGTGCTCACCATCAAATGTAGGAGGCTTGATTTTGTTCATTTCTCCATGTAACCCATCCACCCCATAATGCTTCTTATGCTTCCTCATAGGGTATGGACTTGAACTACTGTGTATTCTCCTAGTTGAATACCTTGGGGAGTGATGGTGATGCCTACCAACAATTCTGGTTCTTCTCCTCTTATCATGGGAACGATGACAACCTAGTTTTCTTGACTTAGTCTCCTTATCCATCGTATTCTCTATTATTCCCAAGATTTTAATTATCTTGATGTTAAAGCCTTTTTTCTTCTCCTTGGATATCATAAGCTTCTCATTATCAACTTCATAAAATTGGACATACTTTTGCAAATTTTTTATGGTCTCCACCAAGTTCATTCTTTCTCCCTTCCCATCTACTCCATGCCCATTAGATTCTATTACTATAGCATTCATGCTCATACAAAATATTTTTCCTTCATCTTCATAATTGTAAGTTCCTTGGGCATCATCCATCTCTTGGTTTATTGATCTTCCTGTTGAATCCTACTTACAATTAATTATGTTCTTGGTTCTATAAAATCTTTATGTAGTAGGATTTATAAGGCTACAAGAATTTAACAAATCCATTATTTTATACAACATTTTGTTCTTCAGAATTCTAACAAAAATAATTTATTTTTGATTCCTTGTGAATTCCTATTATACTCTTATTTATTTATTTATTTATATTCCTAAATCAATACATGGACTCTGTTGTCGACAAATCCACTTGACTAATTATCGTGTCCCTCCTTCAAAATATTTGAGAAGGAAGACTATTGGTGGAACTACAGGGAAGATAATTTTGTTAGATCGAGCATCCTAGCTTAGATTCTCAACCACCATATGATTGTCCTCGAATTATATCTTGATCGTTAAAATATTTCATCTTGGTTCTAAGGTCTTCATTTCTTTCGTTCAAACTTTCGCAACCTCCAAAATACATTCTCACATACCGTCATCCTTACCTTGCTCCCATACTTAGAAAATTTATTGTATTCGTAGATTTGTGGGTGGAAGACTCGCAAAATCATGTTTCTTATTTTATTTTCATATGTCTATCTGAGAAGTCCCACACTTAGCCATTTTTCCATATTCATGGAGGGCTCACAAACTCATCTTTCTTGTAACCTTATTTTGATAAGTTTGTCTGACTAATCCTTAGGAATTAACCAATTTTTCCACTTCTTACCATGGTTTCATGGGTGTATGAAATAACCATACCTCTTACCATACTCATGATTCTCTCCATGCTCCACGATAGATTAACACTTAGAAAAAACCCAAGACCTTACTACGTTTTCGTGGAACTGACAGTTGGCCTACCACATGGATCCACATCACCTTCCAACTGTCATGTCACCCAACATGTACCTACCACTATGGAAGTACATGTATTTCTTCTACGAAATTAGCTAACGCATGGCCTCCACGTCCTGTTGATATCATTGCATGGGAAAAATACCCTAATTTTTCTGATTTTGCTTATGTTTGAACTATTATGAAGAACTCATTTTCACAAATATTTTGGTGGAATTTAAATTTCTCCTCTTGTGCCTTTAATTTGTCTGGAATTATTCTGCAATAATTGCGGTTTTTAGCAATTTTCACCTCAATTCTATCCTGGGTGTCATAGTTGCCTTGTAATTTCTCTTTCCGGCCATTTATGAACCCAAATCTTCTCAATTAGAGACTAAATTTGGAAGTTTTAATCCCCGAGTTTGATTCTTCCATATTCCATAAAATTTTCCCAATTTCATTGTAAAATATTTTCTAACAATTTGCAAACAAACTCTTTATAACATTCTGTCAGACGATTCGCTTACAAACTTTGTAATTTCACTTAGGAGTTCTACTAAAAGGCCCATGTATGTTCAGTGTTTAAAATTGGAGCTATGATAACACTTTGTAACATCCCCTATTACCAATACTCCACAAAAATTCTTTGATACAAACTTGTAACATTCCCATTACCACATTACAAATAATTCTTTCGATACCTCATTGCAACGTTTCCAGCCACCCAGGTTGGGCCATGCCACATCAAAAATTATTCAAGACTCTGGTACTAATTTAGTCTAATGATATGTTCTTCAAATGAACAGTGTTATGCAGAAGTAATAATAACATTCAACAAAAATAATTCATACGCACAATTAACATAGATTTTATAATAGAACACCATAATTCATAACAATAATGGAAATAATCACATGCTAGAAACTTATCTTTAATTTAAAAGAACATCAACTGAATGCATACCTTCAATTTTCCTCCAAACCTTATACCACACTGCTCATAACACTCAACAATAAGTCACCCCCAACTTGGGGATAAAATCTACAATGGAAAGGGAATCCTAAGCAAGTCTACGGTCTGATAAGCAACAAAAATTGTTCATTCCAAGGTGCCCAACTACTACAACTAGCCTATAGTCTCTCATTCCCCACATGTCTGTCCCACCCAAAGAAGTGTTCCCCTTCTCTTCTCAACAGTCCCTCTGTTGCCCCACTTCCCTTCTTGGGCTTCAACAACAGGTCAGACAGGAAGTCTCAAAGCCCTATAGCTATTTCCCAACACACCATGAAATAAATCTTGAGTAGTTTCTCCCCTAGAGAAGATACTCATGGGCTTGAAAACCCTCTTCTTCAATTCATATCCCAACCTCACCAGGGTATAGGTACCAGAACAAGTATCATAACAATAGGGTACGGTAACAGCTATGTGAATGAATGAAAATGATGAATCCCTACAAATACACTTTCTCTCTCTCTCTCTCTCTCTCTCTCTCTCTCTCTCTCTCTCTCTCTCTCTTATATATGCATGTGCCTTATATGACACATGGCACTTAAAGAACTCTCTTTTCTCCTCACTTTAGAAACTTAGGATATATTCATATCCATGCTTTATACTTTAAGGAATATCATCATAATATTCCTTTGGGATTAAGCTCCCTTTTTCTATCTAGTGGAGTTTAGCCCCCTTTTACATGGTTATTTTGCAACAATGATGTATTTTCATTAAAATTTGCATGTGATTACATATTAAAATGATGGCTCACTAACCATTTTAGCATCTAGCTCCATGACCTACTAACCACGTAGACACTTTGGCCTTAAAAGACATTTACACAAAGGCATGCTGGCCCAAAATGTCCTGGCTCACCATCCTATGTGTTCATTTACATTTATTGTGCAATTGGGGTTCACCCTAAGGGTGTTACATTAAAATTTCTTGGCTCATCATCCTATCTATTCATTTACATTTATATGTGCAATTTGGGTTCGACCTAGGGGTATTACAAGTCTATAATCAATATTTCTGAATTTCCAACGAAAGCAGTTACAATTGGCCACTTAACTACAACAGGAAAAGATATAAAGAGTGCATTAATATGAAAATGAGTCAAGCAGATTCCATCATAGTAATTCCATACTGATTACATACCTTCTTCCTTATCATATTTCATATAGTTATATTTATTCTTTCATTGGAAAAGTATAACAGAATTCGGATAAATTCATCCTTGTCTTATTTCTAGATCTCATTTCTCGTGCTCCACTCCATGTTATTCTCTTCATCATGTTTCTTGTAAATATTTTCATGCTCCATGAGAGCCCCAATACCAGTCCATTAATGGAAAAATTCCTTTAAATTTCAAGTATTGTAACAAACATATCATTTTTTAGAAATTCCAGACAACTATGTTGGGATTGGTTTTGATTGTATTTTATAACTTTGAGTTTTGGGTATAAGATATTTGAAGTCAATCTATCAAAATATTATTTTG
>ML796462.1:218271-239669 GCA_009831015.1 Picea engelmannii
ATATATATATATATATATATATATATATATATATATACATAATTTGAATTTTATTGAGCCATAAAGAGTTGGATTCGGTCATTTGACAGTATTGCATATTGTTTTTTATATAAAATATTCAACGAAAATCATAATCCAAAGATAAGTACCACCTCTTTAAAAATGCAGGGGGATTCATATCCTTGTGAGGTTGCCGTTTCGGTCTTGACATATTCAACCATCAACAAGGCGAAGAGAAGAAGATTGCATTTTCTATATTGAAGTTAGAGGGTCATGCTTTAACCTGGTGGGAAATCCATACATAAACAATTTAACATGTGTATGGTGTTCTCATTAGCATTGGGCATATATTTATGGTCATTATGCAATTGGATTTGATAGTAAGGTTGATAGATAGAGTTGGGATGTGGAAATTTTTGGCATGAAATTTATAATTAACTTAATGCTTTCATATATCCTATTTAAAATCAAATTACAAGAGTTCAATAATATTTTAATTAATAATAATTATTGTATTTACATAGAATATTTATCATTTTCAAAAATAAATAAATAATATTATATTAGAAGAGTTTTAAAATAATTTATCAATAGAATAGATGACGTAACATAACTAAGAAATATTTTCTATCTAAATATTTGAAAAATACTAAGAACAAGTTTGTACAAAATTTTTTTTAGGCATAATAGAAATAAGAGATTTTTCTTTAGCTAAACATTTAGAAAATACCAAGCACCAAGTTTTCTTAGGGGATGCAAAAATCATTATCAAAGTAGATCATTGTGAAAAAATAAATATCAAAGAATATGTGGAAATAGAGAAAAACCTAAATAATATCAACGGAGAGGATGGCATTAAACTCAATGATACTTGCAAACTCTTTATACATCTACTCCATCATAATAATTGTATTTGATTTTTTATTATAGGGTGTTAATTGTGTTGAATTAATTTTTATTTTAAAAAACGACACCCTCTTTATTAACACTAATTAATTATTATAAGAGTAAGTCTTGTTTTTATATATCCAACCTTAGTTATCTAATGATTTTTCCTCAAAATATGATTATTTATATCTACATTGGGCCATCCATTACTTTTTTCTCCTAAATATGATCCCATGATGGTGATCGAGGTGATCGAAATGTTGAGAAGAAAGAAACCCTAACACAACATTTCATCTCCTCTTTGAATTTATTAATAATTCATACTATTTTTAATTAATAAAAAACATTATATTTAATTAATAATAAGTTATCTTACAACAACCCTCACCCCTCAAAAAGAAAAAAACACATTAAAAAAAAAAAAAAAAGATATCATAATTCTATTCAATAAGAAAATATTAGATTCTGTAAATTATTATAGCATTGAAAAATAGATTCAAAAGGATCCGAAAATGCTTAAGAACCAAATATTGTTCTTATTTGTGTCTTATACAAAAAATTATAGAACTATTTCCAAAATTTCCATAAACATATCATCCAGATGATCTACTTAAATAGATATGAAATTGTACATCAATAATTGTCCAAAAACTTCATAAAAGGATGGAACCAATCCCTAAATGGATCGTTATTTTAAACATCCTAGATATGAAGCCATATTTTCCATCTCCAAGAGAAAATAAGAGAATAAATACCAAGATAAAGATCATCCAAGTAAATACCTAAAATGGTTTCTTCTCAATCAAAGATAGAAATGATGTGATGTTACAAAGTGGACCCATTCTTGGATTCCCTCCAACATGAGCCAACACTGAATATGGGACCTTGAAATGTACTTATCCTAAAAAATTCATAGGAATCACATAAAATTTGTTGGAATATTGAGAGGGGGGGGGTGTGAATCAGTATGAGCACTTTATTATCACTTTTAACCACAATATGTAATCATTAATTTCATCAAAATTATATCATCAATGATAAGTATAAATCAATAGAGCATAATAGACATCCACATAAACAAAGTAAACCAACATTTACATGGAAACCCAAATGGGAGAAAATCACATAATGACTTTCTTATATATCAAAAGAATACATTCATTGGAAGAACCTACTTCCCAATTCTCCAGCTACAAATGGAAGGAGGATACAACCCCCTGATTCCCAGGCTCCAATACGAAGGATGCTCCAACTCCTAGTTTTCTCCAACACCAACTGGAAGGAGGCTACAACCCCCCTTCCTTTCCCCATGTTGCCACCCTGAAATATAAGTGTAGACCCAAATGTCACTACTAAAATCAATGCAACTTTCAACCTGTCACATGAACTTGTCACTGTCAGCCTATCACTTTCAACTTGTCATTGTTAACCTATCACATGTGCTGGTTTTGGAGCCTGATTATCTTCCTGATTCACAGGTCTTTGTTTTCAACCATGTTTATACCCCATGAATATTGTACACCTCAGAATATTTTGCACCCCTACATGCGAGGGGGGTGGTGGTGTGAAGGGGGGAATTTCCCCCCCTGCGGGGTCCTAGGGAAAGCGGGCCCCTGGAGGTAAAATTGCCTTGTAAATGTATATTGTATTTTCATAGTAAATCTGGACCATTCATGATAAGGTCATGGATCTGATGGTAGAAGTTATGTTAGGGTTTTTATCCCTATAAGGCCACCCTCTTTTATGAGGAAATTTTATTGTGGTTGTGTATCATTGTGAATATTGTATTCTGAGAGAGGAGACTATGAGATAAAGAAGAGGAAGTTACAATGGGTGTGTTATAGGTTGTATTCTTCATTTTGATGGATAATAAAAATGAAGGACATGACAATTTATCTAGTGGACATAGCCCACACTAGGTGAACCACGTATATCTGTGTCACTATTTTATTGCGTATCTTATGTGTTTTATTTCCACATTTGTTTTTTCTCATTTCTCTGCAATCCTATTTTTCTAATAACTAGTATCAGAGTGAAAGGTAAATCGCATGAAAAAAGGGTTCATGGTTCGAGTGGGAGCAATGGAGGAAGATGGAAAGTTTAGGGTCATAAAATTTAACGACCAAAAATACCAATTAAGCAAGATGCAGATGGAAGATTATTTATATCAGAATTATATATTCCTACCATTGTGTGGAATAGAAAAGAAGTCGATGACCATGAAGGAGAAATAATGGGAGGTTCTTGATGGAAATGCACTAGGAACAATATGGTTGAGTATGGCAGAGTCGATGGATTTCAATATTTCGAAAGAAAATACAACAAAGGAGATGATGGACGCATTGGATAAACTGTATGAAAAACCCTCGGTGTCCAATAAGGTATTTATAATGAAGAGATTATTTAATATGAATATGTCAAAAGGTGGGTATGTTACATATCATTTAAATGAATTTAATATGGTTACTAATCAACTAGGTTCTTTAAAAGTGATCTTCGATGACGAGGTCAAGTCTCTTCTAATCTTGTGCTCATTTCAAAAAGTTGGAATAGCTTGGTCATGGTTGTAAGTAACTTTGTCTCTAGCTAAAACATTTTAAAATTTGATGATGTTGTTGGTGTTATCCTTAGAGAGGAAATTCGACAGAAATGCATAGGTGAGACATCAAGTAATGTGTTAAACATGGAGAACAGGGGAAGACCAAATGATAGATTAAAGGGATCAAGAAACCGTGGGAATTATAGGAAGGGTAGATACAAATCCAAAC
The DNA here is from genome assembly GCA_009831015.1 of Picea engelmannii. Classification (NCBI taxonomy): domain Eukaryota; kingdom Viridiplantae; phylum Streptophyta; class Pinopsida; order Pinales; family Pinaceae; genus Picea; species Picea engelmannii. The sequence continues at coordinate 221,928 of ML796462.1, forward strand.
TGGGAAATATAGAGTGTTGGAATTGTTGGTAGAAAGGACATTTGAAGAAAGACTGCAGAGCTCCAATGAAACAAAGAGATGGACACCAAGAAAAAAATCAGCAAGCAAATGTAACATGTGATGTCTTACAAGATTCTTTGATTCTTTCTATAGATAAAATTTTTGAGTATTGGGTAGTATATTCAGGGGCTTAATTTCATGCCACACCCCATAGGAATCATTTCTAGATTATGTTCAAGATTATTTTGGATAGGTTCATTTGGGTGATGATGCACCATGAAAAATTGTTGGAATGGGAAAGGTAAAAATAAAGAAAAGGAATGGAAACCAATGGTTGTATATCTATATTTACAGATAAGGCGTGGAAGGTCACCAAAGGATCACTAGTGATAGAAAAAGGAGAGAAGGTAGGTACATTGTATTTATGTACTCACAATACTGATTCTTATATCTCTTTATCTTCTATAGGAGTGGATACAACACTGTGGCATCATAGGCTTGGACAAATGAGTGAGGATGGGATGCATATACTTCACAAAATATTTTTTTTTCTAGATCTTAAGCAAATTGGTTTCGATTTCTATGAGCATTGTGTTTATGGAAAACAAAAGAGAGTTAGATTTCTCAGATTCAGAAAAGAAAATCAGAGTGAAAGGTTAGATATTGTGCATACATATGTATGGGGACTAGCTCGGGTATCATATCTTTGTGGCTCTCATTATTATGTTACTTTTATTGATGATGCAACTAGAAAATCTTGGGTTTATATCATTCAACAAAAATATGATATTTAAGTAATGAATTTGATTATTACTGTTCATACCATGGGATTCATGAGAGAAGACAGTTCTAGGAACACCACAGGAAAATATTGTGTCAGAAAGGATGAACATGACAATCATGGAGCATGCAAGGAGTATGAGATTGCATGATGGGTTTCCATTTTAGTTCTAGAAATATGTTGTAGATATTGTTGTTTACTTAATAAATAGAGGACCATAAATATCTTTGGATGGTGGAATTCCAGAGGAGGCATGGATATGTAAAAATGTAAACTATTATCTTTTGAAGACTTTCAGTTGTGAATCATTTGTCCATATTTGTTGGGCGTAGGCCTATTTTGAGGAGATACCTAATTTTGGAGCATGCACAACAACTAGAAAGAAAGAAACATGCAGAAAAAGAAGGAAAAACAACATGCAAGAGGAAAAACCATGTGCGAGGAGGTAGGCAAGCCTAACCATATTAGGGTTAGGGTTTTTTATAAAGGTTGTAATGGATATAAGACTCTAAAATAGTATAAATAAGAACCTAGGAGGTCTAGGTTGGGGTTGGTTTTTATTGATCAGTTGGTTGAGTGGATAAAGTTTTGTTGAAAGTTGTTGAGATTTAGAAGACACGAATAGGGTAGATTTGGAGGGTTAGATCACATGATGTGGAGCCTAGTGTGATCTAGTATGCCTCACAGAGGTTCCTTAACCTCATCAGGAGTGTATGATTGAATATGTAATGTGCACAACACCAGATCTTGTAGAAGACTAAATAAAATATTAGAGAAGACAAAACTTTGTGGATGTAGCCCAGGAGGGGGTGAAACATGGTAAAACCTGTGTTCTATGTAATGTTTTACTGAAGGATTACTTTCTATTAATGATTAGTTTATGAATGAATAAATAACTAGATGTATTAACATGCATGCATGAGGCTAAAGGTGAATAAATACTAGGAATACCTGAATCAATAACAAGTTTAATGCATAAAGAAAAGAAAGAATATACTCTCAGATCCCCACTCATTCATAAACTACAAGCACTTGAGAATTGCAGTCACCCATAGATTTATGTTGAGTGAGACTGCATTGTGCACTCTATGCACAACATTGCCTTCTGGTTTACTAGGAGGGATGATAGTTTTTTAGGGTTTTGTTGGAAGCCTGTTGAGATCCGAACCTGGGTTAGCCCAAGAAGTGAGAGATATAACCAACATATGGTTATGTTGTCAGTTGTAAGTGCATAGGATTGAGTGGACGAGATCCATGGAAGAAACATGTGGAGAATGAAGTGATATAAGGGAATTTTTAGGCCATGGAATCCAATGAAGGAAGATATTAAATGATGGTTGAAAACAAAGGAACTTGAGTTTGCGTAGAAGGATAACAAAAATCCTAAGTTAACACCACACAAATATCTTGACAAATACATGTTTATTGATTTGCATGAGGTATTTTCTGTGATTTACCACATTTGTTGCAGGAGTGGTTATTGAGGTTAAAAGACAACCACCCAACAATTTGAATTAGACAGTTGGAGTGGAATCATGTGGAAATTGTTCAATTACAACAAGTTAATAACAAATTTATGTGCACAGTAGATTTCTCGTTAGACAATATTGTTGCAAGGTTTATCACCGAATTTGTAGTAGATACCACAAAGTATTATAGCACAATAGAGAAGGATTTTCTAAAAGGAGCTAGAGGTAGGTATATCAGATCATTATATACTTCAATCAATATTGTATTGTATAACAATGGTGTGATGACCATGGAATCAAACAACTCAAATTACCTACGTGCATGGGGGAAGGGGGGAAGCACTAAAAGGATGTGGAAAAATGGAGGAAGAGATGGATAAGGGAACAAAGAAGGAGGCCATGGACCCAATAATGATGGAGGAAGATCATATAAAGTAGATAATAGAAACATCTGGAAAGATGCGTAGTGGATCACCCTACCAATATAAGATGAACAATAAGAAGAGATCCATAACTAATAGAGAGGGCTTGGAAAGCAATGAATAAGAGGTAGATGATCTCTAGGATATGGAGCATATTTAGGAAATACTACGCACACCATATGAAAGGAAAACATGAGGTCGAAAGGCAGGAACAGAAGGCATAAATCCAATCCATATCATCGTCAGTGTGGAACCTACAATCCCATGTGTGACTAACACACCCGAAAGAACACCAACATTTAGAAAACTGAATTTTAGTGGAAGAACAGAAACAAGACATGTATACAATTAAAGAGAAAGAACTGGAGGATCCAGTTTAGGAAGTAATAGTAAAATATCTACACCATGCAGAGGTAGTATTTCAACACAATTCAAAATGGTAGGACATGATCCCACCATCGGATTACCGGAATTTCAGGGAGAGGCATCAGAGGACCCTGAAAATAACTTATTCATCTATGAGAATATATGGGAAGAAAAGAAGATCACGAATGAAGATACAAACCTCACGTAGTTAGAAATCAGACTAAGATACCATGCACTGGACTGGTACATGATCCTAGATGTAAAAAAACCACCAGGAATAACAAGGACTATTGCATACGTGAAAAAACTACTGATAAATAAATTTCAGAAGCCCACCTCAGAAGACCAGTACATGAGTGAAATGATTGAAATCAGGAAGAAACTAGGTGAGTCTGTTTGGGAGATTGATCAGAGGTTTAAATGTTTGAAAGGTAAGTTGAAGTATGCAATTATTGATATGCAACATAGGCACGTATTTGACAATTCACTGCTATCACACTTGAAGTACCAATTAAGACAACAAAAGTTCCAAACTCAGGCAGAGGCTTTGCATACAGCCTTACAACTGGAAGAAAACTTGTATCGGAAGACATATCCAACAATAGAGTAGATTAAGGAGGGTCCGAAGAACCTAACATTTCAACTTAACCAGAATAAGGGTAAAGAGAAAAGAGAAGCTATTTGGTGTACTACATATAGGACAGAAGGACACCATAAGAATGAATATCTAATGTTTGCATAGTATATAGAAACATGAGTACCAAACCCTTTTACAACAGGAGGACCATGGTGAGAGATCTTTAAAACGCATGGGCATGATCCATATTGTTTCCCAATGATGCAGAAGTATAAGACAATACCCAAAGGTTCATATCACAATTTTTTGCAAGTCAGTGGGTCATGATGATAAGGATTGTAGGACAATGGATCTGATGAGAGAAATAACTTCAGATATTATGAAAATACAAGATGCACCTCATTTCAACTAGGTACCACCACCATAAAAAAATGTGAAGCAACAGTATAACAATGCGCAACCACAATACAATAATGTGTAGCCACAGTATAACCCTGTGTAGTATAACAAGGTACCTGATTACAATGCACCATGAGGAGATCGAGGGGGATACAAAGGTGGAGGAAAATATATAGGAGGATTTGGATGAGGTAGAGGAGTAGTAGTGTGTCACAACTGCCAACATCCAGGACATTATTCCAGGGATTTCCCACTTCCACCTGCGACATGTATGTACTTTTTCATAGTAGACCATGACACTAAAGACTGTCCAACACTCTTGGGAAAGATCCATGAAAAAATGAATAAAAAAAACCATAATGTCCAATGGATTTATGCAAAATCCAGGGATGATGGGAGAAACATCAATATAGTCACTTGAGGAGGATCCGAGATAGGAAATGATGCAGTAAAATAAGATCCAGCGCAACACCAATGGGTGAAGAAGAATATTGAACCACATAAGCAGTTTGATGCACACAAATAAAAGGAAACATTCAAGGAGGCAAGATAGGAGTTTACTATTTTTAGATTTTTGTGGTGAGGAGTTTCAAAGGTGTTATCAGGATAATCCACAATTGGTGTCATTTTTTTCATCGATGTTTCAAATCTGAATCAGGATTAATCATCAAATGAAATCTTGTTGATCTTCATCAATTAATATTTTATATGAAGGCCAATTTTTAATTATAAATTTTAACTAAGTCAGCTATCTATAAACCCTAATTTTAGAGTTAAACAAAATACAAAACAAAAGTAAAATCAAATAAATTAATAAATTAATAAAACAAATGATCATGATTAATAATTATTACCTAAGTATGGATATCATAACTAAGTATAAATATTGATAATACTCTCTCTCTCTCTCTCTCCATGTAGAGTTTGGATACAATTTGGGATAAAGGGGATCCCATGGCTAATCTGGTTGTTTGTTTGAAAAACTCTCCTTGGAAACTGAAGAAGGTTGATTTTAGACAAACTTCTGCTAGTATGGATGTTTTAAGGTCTGTGGCCTCATTTATAACTTGAATGGACTCATTTAACAAGATCTTAGTAAAGAGTGAAACTACATCAAGGCTAATGATCATATCCTTTGATTCAATTTTCTCTTCTTTTATGAGTTCCATGAAGTCTCTTGAATCCTTGATGTATGAGTCTGTTCTGCCAACTAATGGTCCTAGGATCCTTGCCACGTACTTGACTAGTTCATAGGTTGGGGAACTGATTGTGTTGACAATTGGTCTTAGAGGGGCTCCTTCCTTGTGGATATTAGGGAGTCCATATATTCTAGGGATGATTAGGTAGCTTGGAGTTAGTCATTTTTTCATCCTTTCATCTAGGTTGGAAACTTTTATGGCCTTCTTGACTTCCTTGATGACGTTGGATATTGGGTTGTTGTCTAGCTTCTTGTAACTTCCAGTCATGGTGAGATGCTCCATCGTGGTGAGATGCGCCATATTAATTGATGAAGATCAGCAAGATTTCATTTGACGATTAGTCCTGATGATGAATCTCTATTCGAATTCAAAACGTCGATGAAAAAAATGACACCAACTGTGGATTATCCAAATAACACCTTCAAAGATAGGATTTTGTTAAGAAAAATGTTGCATCTACATTAGTTGCGCAACAAACTCATAGCTCACCAATGTATGAAATTCCCTCCATAATGGACCATATTAGTGAATCACAACCTTTAGAGCAAGTAACATAAAAAAATTATACAATTCTTTGTTAATTTATTGAAGGATCCATCATCTGTTAATATCTTACAAAAATATGCTAGAAATATGTAACACATAGGCAAAAGGAAAGTTAGAACAAAAAACATTCAATCATCTCCATACAAGAATAAAGAGAAGAAGAGAATTCAGACTAAATGTCAACATTGGGGATTTTAACATGGGTAATATAATAATCGATCTAGGCTCTGAAGTAAATGTTTTACCGAAGAAGACATGGCCATGTATAGGAGAACCCACACTAGGCTATTCACCTGTTCAACTGAAATTAGCAAATCAACATAGAGTGCTACCAATTGGAAGACTTAAAGTTGTGACAATAGATTTGGATGGAGTGCGCACTATGGAATATTTTGAAGTAACAAAGATAGTAGATGGCACAACACCTTACCCAACATTGCTTGGATTGGATTGGGAATTTTCTAACTAGACCATAATAAACCTCAAGACAAGGAAAATGGTGTTTGAATCAGGTGAATATAGAGTGATTGAACCATTATATCCTTCAGAAGGAGAAAGGTTTGTAGAACCCACATGTTTGGATCTGGAAGAAATAAACCAATTGTATAGAACTACCACGTGAGAAGAAGATTATGTTAACCCAACTGAAGATGGGGTACTCAGTTGGAGAAGCATTAAATTATGTTCTTCTGACTCATATATGCGTTTGGAGAATTGGAAACAACGATTACATGAAGTTTCAACAAGAAGGTGCACAAGAATAGATTGTGTAGTAAGATGGGTGGGTACATAGATAAGATAACCTCCTAGTTTTCACTGGTTAAATGACTTAGAGGAATTTTTGAAAAAATATGAAGAGTAAGTAGTAGAAAATCATAGGCTATTATCCTTATATATTGCACTCAAGGAAACACCTGGAAGATGGTGGGGTATGCACAAAGAAACAATTCAGGATTGGTATCAATGTAAACGATTATGGTGCATTACGTTCGATGTAGAGTAGGAGAGAAATAAAATGCAGAGGTATGATGGACATGGAAAACCAGTGGAACATTTGGAGAAGTGCAAGACACAATGGAGGATGACACCACCAGAAGAATGGCCTCATTAATTTATCCATACATTGGAAGGAATCCCAGAGAACTGGTATATAGACCAGGAGATGCGCAGAGGCACTATAGAATGGAAAACATTACAACAAAACTTTATAGTAACTCTCTCATTTAAACATGAAAACCCCGACATAGATTCAACGCTAAAGAATATACAAGGAGTGATATTTATTGTTGAACCAGAGGTTGAAATCATGAGACAGTATCAACAATAGAATAGATAGATAGTCAAAGAACTACTTTCATGCTATCATGTTAAAGAGGAAGCACCGGATGAAGATGATCCACGCAACATTCAAATTACCAATATTGAGGGAGAAAAAGAGGTGGAAGGTCCATCTCTGGAGTCATAAGTATTTTCTGCACCGATCAAATTTAATAAAGTCAACATTGGGACAAATGAAAGTCCTAAAATGGCAAGTATTGAACACTATTGGCATGAGAAAATAGTAGAAAGAATAACATATTTACTACATGAATACAGTGACCTATTTCCAACAACATTTACAGAGATGAAATGCATAGTAGGGGATATAGGAGAAATGGAAATACATCTTAAACCTGAGGCAAGACTTGTTAGGAAGATATCTTACAGATTGAATCCAGTATATAAGAGTAAAGTGAAAGCAAAAATTGATAGAATGTTGGAAGCTAGTATCATAGAACCAGTAGAGGAATCTTAATGGATCAGTCCTATGATAGTCCAAGAAAAGAAATAATGGGGGATAATGATTTCTATAGATCTAAGGAAACTTAATGATGCTTTCTTACATGAACCTTTCCCTACCCCTTTTACAGATGAGGTCTTGGAGAATGTGGGAGGCCATGAAGCATATTCATTTATAGATGGATTCTCAGGTTACCACCAGATCAAAATAGCTCTAGAGGACAGTTATAAGACTAATTTTTTTGTAGAATTAGTATCCTACCAATATACAGTCATGCCATTTGGGCTGAATAATGCACCAACCATTTTTCCAAGAGTAGTCATAGCAACTTTTAAGGAATTCATACATCAAATTATATAAGTACATCTAGATGACTAGACTATATATAATCTATTAAAGGACCATGTAGAAGTGTTAAGACTCATGTTGGAAAGATGAATGCAATGTCAGATATCATTAAACATCAAGAAATGCATCTTTGGTACACCTTTTGGGATATTTTTGGGACATATAGTTTGTAAAAAAGGTTTACTAGTGGACTCTGTTGAGATTGCAGTCATTGTAAATCTACCACCACCAAAGTCATTTCTCTAGTTGAGAGAAATGTTGGGACATATAGGCTATTACAGGAAATTTATAAAGGGGTATGCGTAGATTAATGCACCAATGGAAAAATTCTTAAAGAAGGACACTGTATTTCAGTGGAATGAGGATTGTCAACAAGGATCGAACACCTTAAAAGAAAATATGGTCACAACACCTATCTTAGTATTCCCATACTGGGAAAAGACATTTCATTTGCATGTAGATGCATCAACCATAGCACTTGGAGCAATTCTGGTGCAACCAGGAGTAGGGAACTTAGACCATCCTATATCATTTGCAAGTAGAAAATTGTCAGAATCAGAGCATAATTACAACACCATAGAAAGAGAAGGACTAGCCATGGTATATGCACTTCATAAGATCAGGAAATACTTACTGGGTAATCACTTTAAAATGTTCACAGACCATTAATCTACCCTCAAATATCTAGTCAACAAGACAATGTTTGGGGGGAGAATATGTAGATGGATATTGTTGTTCCAAGAATTTGATTTCGAAGTGATAGTCAAACCAGGGAAGCTGAATGCAGGACCTGATCACCTGTTAAGGGTCACTAATGGGGATGAACCTAATAACTTGGAAGACAACTTCCCAGATGCATAGTTATTTTCAGTACAGGTAGATGATGAATACTTTGTTGATATTATTGAATACTTAAGTACATGGATTGCACCACATGAGTTTCACACTTTGTATGAGGAAAATATGGTAGTAATAGTTGCAGACTATCAACTTATTGTATGACATTTATACAATATGGGCACATACAAGATTTTGAGAAGGTGTGTATTAGAACATGGAAGTCCAATAATTTTGGCAGAATCTCATGAAGGTATAGATGGAGGACACTATGCAGGCAAAGCTATTGTGTAGAAGTTATTTCGCACATGATTATGGTGGCCAAAAATCCATAAAGATGACAAGGAATATTGCCATAAATGTCATGTCTGTCAGAGGGTTGGAAAACCTAATAGAAGAGATGAGATACCTCTAAGACCACAAGTGACTCTGCAAGTATTTGACAAATGGGAAATAGACTTTGTTGGACCAATCAATCCACCAACAATAAGGTCAGGAGATAGATATATTGTTACTGTGACTGAATACTTAACAAGATGGTCATAAGCAACACCAATCAAATATTGTAGCGTAGATACAACAACACACTTCTTGTTTGAGCAAGTGTTCACCAGATTTGGATGTCCAATCATTTTGATGAGCGACCAAGGCACTCATTTTATCAATAATACCATCAGGGCTATGACTTAGTAGTTTGATCTCTATCACCAGAAGATTACACCATACCACCCTCAGGAAAATGGAACAATATAAGCTTTCAATAAGATCTTCGAAAATGATTTGACTAAAATATGAAATGTCAACAGAGATTAATGGGACTTGAAGATACCAACAATATTGTGGGCATATAGGACCACATGTAAAAAGTTGATAGGATAGACACCATTCATATTGGTATATGGGCAGGAAGCAATGGTTTCATTAGATTTTTTGGTGCCTAGTCTATGCATAGAAACAATTACAAACATGGTAGACAGAAGCACAGTAAAGGAAAGTTTAAGTCAACTAATTGAAATTGAAGAGGACATGATTTTGGTAGGATTTCACCAAGAAGTATAGAAAGAAGATACAATTTCTGGCATGAAAAACATATCAAAAAGAAGATTTTTAAGGAGGGAGATCTAGTTTTTCTCTATGACAGTAAATTTTTTCAGCATCCTGGTAAGTTTAGAATGCATTGACTAGGAACATATGAATTAAAGACGGTTACATATGGGGGATATGTACAACTACAATACTTGGGAGGAACACAACTCAAAGGAATGATCAACGGTAGTCGACTAAAAATGTATAGGGACAATCAACCTACTAACCTTTAAAAGTTACAATGCAGTGGGAAAGGCATGTATATAGTGTATTATAACAGAGATTAGGAAAATAAAATGATAAAAATAAATAAAAAGGAGATAAAGGAGAAAAAAGGAATACAAAAATAGAAAAGGGAAGAAAAACATAAAAAGTTGTAGAAGTTGACTACACCATAAGAAGGGGCAGAAAAGGTCACACACAACAATTACTGCGACAATATCAGGAGTCAAAGCACAGGAAAAATTACACTCAGCACAAATGCACACAAAAAGTGAAAAATTGACACGACCAGATCTATAAAAGGATGAAAGCTTGTGTTTATTTATCACTTAGCGATTTTTTAGCACAGAGAGAAATACAAAGAGTGTTCCCTAGCTATAATTCTATGGAGAATCAAGCGAGTGTGCGAATTAGAGAGACGATGACCCCATTGAAGTTCGACGCTCCAGGCCAGTATGTACGGGTTACTCGGTGTTTTTCCTGATATTAAACTTAAGGCTCAAAGAACAATGTCAGACATCATGAATTTAATGAATGTTTTATAAGGTACTTTTTCTTCTGTTGATTATATAAGAGTAAATCCTCAAATGAAATTAATAACAGAACAAGACAGAGGTCGTGTTTTGTCGTCTGAGTCGATTAATAAAATCAAGAGATATGGGGGAAAACTTACAAAAATGTTAAACGAAATGAGGTATCAATGACAGATAAATATTACCTTGGTCATAGTAGAAGAAAATGTTTTATGCACCCTTGAAAGGACATAAGATACAGTGATACAAGTAGCTTGCAGGTCTTGTATTTACAGATAGAAAATACAAAGGAAAAATTGCTTGCTTATCAAATAACCAATAAAATGTGATTACAATAGATGTTGTACTAAGTTACAACCACTCACTTATCAAGGAGTAACATAAAGAAAACTATAAGTATGGAATACAATGGGAGCACATAACTCAAACTGCAAAAAAATTGGAATCCCTGTCTGCACTTGTATTAATACTCTCAAAGGATGAGTTTTCTTAGTTACAATACGGCAAGAAGAAACCTCTGTTTAATATTTGAAATATGTATTTATGAAAAGGTTCTCAACCCTAAGAGGTTGGAATTCTCCTTATTTATAAAATAGTAAAAATTACAAAATGTGAAATTTGAAATGCTTCACTTGCATCTCCCCTGTCTCTTTGCCATGATGGCAGAGACGTTTTTTCTTTGCGTACTCTAGCTCAGAAAATAGTTGGTCTCTAATAATGACATGTGCATCATTTGTTCCCAGACGTGTTGGCTTTCCCTTGCTTGACGAACTGAACACATCTTCCCACAAATTGCACCACCCGCTCGGAGGGCTCTGTGTTATCATTTTCCTCAAAGGTATAAAAATTCCTTTCTATATGAGGCAGCTTATATTCCACCCTTCTAGCTAGGGTTGAATATCCATTTATTAATCAGATTAAGGTCAACTTGTTTCAATTGTAAAATTTTGGCCTGGGCTTCTTCCATACTTATTTTGAAATAATATTGATTTTTTTCCATATCAATCTATCCCAAGGCATTAGAGATATTATCTCTTGCCACGTACAATGAATCTTTTTGAAGAAAACATAATGCTTCTTCAAAAGATCTTTTCACTTCCCTGGCCAACCTTTTACTTTCAACTATATTAGCCACCCACGTCTTAAGTATTATGTCTCCTCGAGTTTGTTCTGAGAGGGACAATCTAGTGGCCCTGGAGGCTTCCTCCTTTGTTGCCGACATGATAGCCTCCTAGAATGTAACTCTACCTGCACTGGCCTCCTACTCTTTTATGAAAATATTATCTAAAGAGCGTTCTGCCAATCAATAATAGTCTTGAATTCCTTATATTTTAGTCAAAATGATTTGTTGGGATAGTGATCCCATCTTCTCATGTATCTCTAAAGATTGGGCCTGGAAATATGATATATCCATTGCTTCTTTTTCAGTCAGGCTTATTTTCACCTACAATTGTTTTACCAATTCCTTGCTTGAATGTGAATTTCTCTGCATCGCATCAAGGTTGATCTTGAGCTGTTGAAGTTTTTTCCTATCATGGGCTCTAATATACTCAAATACTTTAGTAATCTCGCTCCTGGCTCCTTGCTCTATAGTCTTTATTTTTTCCTACAACTGGCTCACCAACAACTCCTTTTTCTTCAACTTTTCCTTCAGGTTGCCCACCGAAAGCAGGTTTGTAGTGGAAAAGGATCCTAATGAACATGCCACATCCGTAGAGAAATGTTTTTCTTCTTGGGCTTGTCCATCATATAGTACTCTATGTCTCTTTATAGGACCACCCTCCCTCTGATGTGTTTCTCTTTTTACTACAACCTTTCTCTTCTTGTTAAAGAAGATGATGGAAGGGGGCATATCTTCTACCGAAATAGGCATGAGATCCTCTATGAATATTTCTTCGGTGCTAGGGTTACCTCTACTAGACTGTATTGACATGATATATTGAATGGGGTTGTCGATCTCATGATATGTGTCAGTAGCTCACTTTCCTGGTGTGAATGGTGTTTGTTCTTATCCCTTTTTTATCGAGGCTTCAGCCTGAGATTTACCTTAATCACTCACTGGGTTTTTCAATGCGGTATCCTCCACATGATTCAAAACCATGGTTTTCTCCAGATTCTCTTGAGCATAGTGTCCACTAGAGATCCCTATTTCGACGCTCTGGGTCTCAATTCTCTGTGCAGTCAGAGATGTCGAGGTTTCTCCCTGCAATACTTTGGGAAGGCCATTTCTTTGATGCTTCTAGAAGTTATAAAAATCATCCAATTTATCTGGAGCTAGATCTTGAACTCGACTCAAGACCTCCTGATAGGACCTTTCTCCTCGGCATATTTCATCCTGAGGAGAATCTTCATGTTCGTATCTTTTCAAATTGTAGAGGCCCATGTGATTACCTACGACCTTCTGCGGATTGTGCTTCTTGAATTCGATATTGACTAGCTTGATTTCTTCCAGGGACGCAACTTCTACTTTTGAATGGCCAAAATATAGCAGAGAAAACATACCAATCTGCACTGGAAAGGCGAGCCATACCCTTTTTTGTACTTCTTTCAAAATCCTTACTAATTCCCCCATGAATAGTTTGATGTGCTACTTTACGGCACACCAATCGGTCTGGTAAAAATTTAGGCAGAGCATGCGGATGAACTGAACAACCGAAAACCCTAATATAGGAGAAATTCTCTTCAATGTACCAGTCAACTATCTTGCCCAGATTAGCCACTATTTTGTCAGAAATCTTGGGAGCTAGGTAACCATATATAGTAGTATGCATCAACACCACCACCCAGTTGCAGATTCGTAGAAGAAATCTTTCACTTTATCTTCCCAAAGTTTCAAATGATAAACATGTATGGGCTTGGCACTACTTGGAGTCCATTTCCAACCAATCAGAGGAAAAGGTGTCATAAAACAGATGACGTCCGTGATGTAAGCCGACATAACAAATGGGGCAGGTTGTCCCTTGGATTTCAGTGATTGATATTATGTAATCTCCCTAACCAGATTTTCTGACAACATCTTGGCCCAATCAAAAGAATACCAGTCTGCTACTATCTGCATAATAGGCACCCACGGCAATGAGAAATGGGTTGTGTTTTCCATTCCGTAGAGTCTACACATCATCATTACTACATACATCATGTGAGGCTCTAGTGAGGAAACTGTGTATACACCATCGGAGTCGGCACTGAACTTATCAGGGCGAGAGTGTTGGTCACTATAATTGCTTATTTAACTAAACAATCAACTGCTACATGAATTTTCAACCCAGCGAAGTCTGTTTATTTCAAAGGTAATCACACACTATATATGCTCAATCTCAAAAGCAACCTAGATTTGTAGTAAAAATATATTAATCACACCTTGCCTTGAACAAATTGAACTTCTAACTTGAATTACAGGAAATAAATCTACCTATTGCAGAGTTTAATGTTTAAAGAAATAATTGTTCAAAGAATCCTGGATTACATTAAGAAATAACAACTTAAGAAAGAAATTTTTTCATGATACTACAAAAGGAAAGACCAGCTATTCTGTAACAGAGAACATGACCCTATTCCCAAGCAGGAATCTTCAACACCTGTTTCCGATCATCACACTTTTATGAACTCATTGCTAATTGAAATGATTGACACACACTGAAGACTAACTCTCTCTTAACAGAGAACAAGACCCTGTTCCCAAGCAGGAATCTTCAGCACCTGTTTCCGATCATCACACTTTTATGAACTCATTGCTAACTGAAATGATTGACACACACTGAAGGCTAACTAACTCTTAATAGAGAACACGACCCTATTCCCAAGCAGGAACCTTCAACACCTGTCCCTAATTATCACACTTTCATAAATTCACCAAACAATATTGCTAACTAGAATGATCAACAGTTACCCAAGCATGAATTATATGAAAACAATGTAACAACCAGTAAAGTAGAGTTTCAACACAACAGAGTTCAATAAAGTAGTGTTTCAGCAAAATAGAATTTAATCAAGGCATGAATAGAAATAACACTAACACACTACAAAGCTAATGGGTGAATCTTGTGAAGAAGGTGGGCCCTCCCTTCTCACAAGATTCCCCTGAAATGAAAGGAACTAGCGAGAAATGCTCAGAACCGTCTTTTATTCATCTATAAACTGTATCATATTACAATCTGACGTAAAACATGTCCTTCTCTGTAAAATCCTTTCTTAGCTAAAAAGAAGATCCTCTCTAATGATGATTTCTTCTTATTTAAAGAGGAGAATCCCCTCGATACAATTTGATCATCCAATTACATGTGTACATCTGAGTCCTATTCTTAGTCAGATTGACTCTCTATACTGGGATATGATATCCTAGTCTCCTGTAACAGAATGCTATTACAATAGTTGAAAAAGTGTTGAGTGGGGTGTTGTTGTTTCAGTTGGAGTAACAACTTCTTTATTTGTCTTCTCGTTACTGTTGTTGTATGTTGTTTGAGCATCACAAATTGCGGGTTGTTTCAGCAACGAGATTTGCGTTCTAACTGTTTCAGCACGTGGTCACGCAGCAACGATGGTTAATTCTGGCTCAAGGTACGACTTTTGTGGTCAATGTAACAGCTTTGTGTTATTGTTTCAACATCGTAGACCATGGAGGGTGTAACAGCTTCTTCTGTGTGGGTTGTTGTTTCAGCATCATAGACCATGAAGAGTGTAACAACTTATTCTATGTGAGTTGTTGTTTCAGCATCGTAGACCACGAAGAATGTAACAACTTCTTCTGTGTGAGTTGTTGTTTCAGCATCGTAGTCCACAGACTGTTTCAGCCACAGGGTTTGCGTGCTTTAACTGTTTCAGCAACAGGCCTCAATGCTAATCTTCCGCTCGAACTGTTTCAGCACTTATACATTTCTGATCAATGGTTAGGTACGAGAATAATGTAAAATTAAATGCAAAACAGATTAAACATATAGTAAAGAGAAGAGACGTTGTATACCTTTGGAAAGATAGGGTAAGGTGATAATGTGAGTTTAAATGTGAGTGAAACAAGGGTGTAATGGTATCAAAAAGTGTGAGCAAAAGGGTACATTATAGGGTCCTAACATCCCCCCAACTTAAAATGTTGCATGTCCTCAGGCAACTTCACTCTGAATCAGAATTTGAATACCAACTCTGAGCGTGAAAGTTACTCAGGCAGTAGCTGTGGAAGGTGATGTCTATTGGATCTCTGAGCCCTTGAACGCGTTGTAACCTTTGCCAAGATGTTGTTTCGGCCTTCTTGGGCAACTTATAATGAACTTGATATTTCTCTGCTAGCATCCAGAGGATAGGAAAATGAAACTGGTACCCTATCCAACTTTCAACACATTGCTGAACACAATTGATGTAGCTAGGTACCCTAGAGATTGTTATCTCAATATTAGTGGGGATAAAAGGATTGTGTTCCTATCTTTTCTTAGTAGATTGTTGCCAAAACATGTTATTTTCCTGTAGGGTAGCTGTTATCACTGAAATTTCATCTTCACATGGCGACAAGAACTCCACATCATCAAAACAACAATGAAGTCATTCATGGCACTAAATTAAGTTCACAGCATTCCAGAAGGGTCAAAAACTATACAAAGTAACCAAAAATTGAAGGGCACTTTACATCAGCTTGATGCGCGTGCATATGCACGGGACAAAAACGTGTTACTAGCGCATGCGCGCCCGACGCGCGCCTGTCAACACAAAAACCCGCGCATCTGCTAATACGGTGCATTAATTGCATAAGTTGGCCTCCCGACCGCCTATGGACCGGCCCCCAAGATGATTTGACTCTCGAATTAGAGTTGGCTCTGCAAATTCGGCGAATTAATGACTTAAGTGAACCCTAAACAGGTCCGTGTTTACACCGGAAGTTGGTTACGTGACCGCCTGGAAAATTGCTATAAATAGCCGTGAAGACTCATTGTTTTAGCAGAAAATTCAAAGCAATGTTATGCTGTCCAGATGATTCATAGCTCAGTCTTTGACAAGCAATCCATCAGCGGCCTAACCTAGAGTTCTTTCATCACTCATTTCAGTTCTATTCATTTTGTAAGGAAAGCATTGTGTTGAGGGCTCCGAAGGACCTTCTGCTGGAGGGAGAGGGAACCCCTATCTCTGTCTTCAACATGTGCTCTAGTTTCACTAATAGATCAAGCCTGGAACCATTGACAACTCCCTTGTCTTATGTTTTACATTTTTGTTTATTTTCGAATTGTTATTTTCTTTCAGTTGTTAGTTAGATTGTATTTAGTTTTGTTTTCTTTTAACCCCATGCTGCCACAGATGTTCTGTCCTGATGAACCCAACAGGATATGCAGAGCATTCTCCATTTTTCTCACCTGGTGACCGATTGAACGCGAACAGACTGGCGACTCCACTGGGGAGTCAAGGTATCAAATTCTCCCTCAATTGGGTTTAATTCGCTTTCCTTTTGTTGTTTTTAACTTGCAGGGACTCAAACCGGCTTTCGCCGACCTGTTAACCGGTCGATTCACAACAGAATCGAGAGAATCGGTGATTTTTCTCAAGCGCGCGGGTATTCCACCCCACAGACGCGCGCATGCGCCGGGACTAACATTTCTTTTCCACGCGCACACGCCTCTGTTTGCAGCTAACAGCCGCGCATTTGAACAAAAAAAATTTCATTGTAAGGTTTTGATGTGGGGAAAGTCAGTTTCCTTTTCAAAAATGATGTATGCATGCTCTAAATACTGCACCACTTAGACCCCTCAACTTATAAAGGGGATAGTCGAACAAACATAGACACTTAGGAGGATAAAAATCATTTTTCCCTTATTTTCTTTCAGCCACGTGGATGGCTTGTTTTGATTTATAATCTAAGTTGAACATCAAATTATCACATCTAAACTCACATTCAGGACTAGAAATTGCAAGTAACAATCTTGAGTATGCTCTTCTCTCGCGCCCTCCGGCGATCTTGAGAATCAGAAAAAGATTGCGAAAACGATCTCATCTCCCTTAAAAAATTTCAAAACTTTTAGGAGAGGACACCGGCTCTTTCGAGACCCCTCTTAGTTTCATTTTCAAACGCATTCTTGTAACGGGCCCATACATGCCCACATGTCAACAAAGCTAGAATAGTGTTTGAATTTCTGCTTTCTTAGATCAGAAAACTAGGAGAGTTTAAAAGTTTGTAATGGGCCCACACATGCCCACATGTTCA
>ML796462.1:264430-303478 GCA_009831015.1 Picea engelmannii
AGAGGGGGTACCCCCCCTCTGCACTCCCCCGCGTGAAAGAGTGTACATACTTCTGGGGTGTAAATACTTCATGGGGTATAAACACAGCTGAAAGCAAGGACCTCTGAATCAGGAAGATAATCAGGCTCCACAACCAACAAAGAATCTCCCATTCTTCATCCTTCATGGCCACCGGCTTCTTTGCTACTCCTCTCAATGGTAGGAATAGTTCCTTCTGATATAAATAGTCTTCCATCTGCATCTTCCATAACTGGTAGTTTTGGCCATTAAATTTCTTGACCCTAAACTTTCCATCTTCCGACATTGCTCCCACTCGAACAAGGAACCCTCTTTTCCTGCGAGTTACCTTACGCTCTGATACCAGTTGTTAGAAAAACAGGACCGTGGAGAAATAAAATAAAACAAAATGCAGAAACAAAACACAGAAGACACACAATACAAGAGAGACACAGATTTACGTGGTTCACCCAGTGTGGGCTATGTCCACCAGAGAAATTTCCAGGTCCTTCCTTTATTATTATCCAACAAATGAAGG
Organism: Picea engelmannii; assembly: GCA_009831015.1. Taxonomy (NCBI): domain Eukaryota; kingdom Viridiplantae; phylum Streptophyta; class Pinopsida; order Pinales; family Pinaceae; genus Picea; species Picea engelmannii. The sequence continues at coordinate 264,966 of ML796462.1, forward strand.
GATACAACCTACAACAAAACCCATTGTAACTTCCTCTTCTTTCTCTCATAGTCTCCTCTCTCAGAATACAATATTCACCATCATCCATAGCCACAATACATTTCCCTCATAAAACAGGATTGCCTTCTAGGGAAAAAAACCCTAACATAATCTCTACCGTTAGATCTGCGACCTTATAATGAACGGTCCAGATTTACAATGAAATTACAATATACTTTTACAAGGCAATTTTTTCTTTGGGGGCCCACTTGCCCCCAGACCCCCCAGCCGGGGGGATAGCCCCCCCGGACCCCGCAAAGGGGGTACCCCCCCTCTGCACTCCCATGCGTGGAAGAGTGTACATACTTCTAGGGTGTAAATACTTCATGGGGTATAAACATGGCTCAAAGTAAAAGACCTCTAAATCAAGAAGATAATCAAGCTCCACAACCAACATATTAATCACACCTTGCCTTGAACAAACTGAAGTTCTAACTTGAATTATAGGAAATAAATATACCTATTGCAGAGTTTAATGTTTAAATAAATAATTGTTCAAAGAATCTTGGATTACATTAAGAAATAACAACTTAAGAAAGAAATTTTTTCATGATACTGCAAAAGGAAAGACCAGTTATTCTGTAACAGAGAATAGGACCCTATTCCCAAGAAGGAATATTCATCACCTGTTTCCGATCATCACACTTTTATGAACTCATTGCTAACTGAAATGATTGACACACACTGAAGAATAACTATCTCTTAACAGAGAAAATGACCCTATTCCCAAGCAGGAATCTTCAACACCTGTTTCCGATCATCACACTTTTATGAACTCATTGCTAACTGAAATGATTGACACACACTGAAGGCTAACTAACTCTTAACAGAGAAAAAGACCCTATTCCAAAGAAGGAACCTTCAACACCTGTCCTTGATTATCACTCTTTCATAAATTCACCAAACAAGATTTCTAACTAGAATGATCAACAGTTACCCAAGCATGAATTATATGAAAGCAATGTAACAACCAGTAAAGCAGAGTTTCAACACAACAAAGTTCAGTAAAGTAGTGTTTCAGAAAAACATAATTTAATCAAGGCATGAATAGAAATAACACTAACACACTACAAAGCTAATGGGTGAATCTTGTGAAGAAGGTGGGCCCTCCCTTCTCGCAAGATTCCCCTGAAATGAAAGGAACTAGCGAGAAATGCTCAGAACCGTCTTTTATTCATCTGTCAACTGTATCATATTACAATCTGAAGTAAAACACATCCTTCTCCGTAAAATCCTTTCTTAGCTAAAAAGAAGATCCTCTCTAATGATAATTTCCTCTTATTTAAAGAGGAGAATCCCCTCAATACAATTTGATCATCCAATTACATGTGTACATCTGAGTCCTATTCTTAGTCAGATCGACTCTCTATACTAGGATAGGATATCCTAGTCTCCCGCAACAGAATGCTATTACAATAGTTGAAAAGGTGCTGAGTGGGGTGTTGTTGTTTTAGCTGGAGTAATAGCTTCTTTATTTGTCTTCTCGCTACTGCTGTTGTATGTTGTTTCAGCATCGCAAATCACGGGTTGTTTCAGCAACGAGATTTGCGTTCTGACTGTTTCAGCATGTGGTCACGCGACATCAATGGTTAATTTTGGCTCAAGGTGTGGCTGTTGTTGTCATTGTAATAGCTTTGTGTTGTTGTTTCAGCATCGTAGACCACAGAGGGTGTAACAACTTCTTCTGTGTGGGTTGTTGTTTCAGCATCGTAGACCACGGAGAGTGTAACAACTTCTTCTATGTGAGTTGTTGTTTCAACATCGTAGACCACGAAGAGTGTAACAACTTCTTCTGTGTGAGTTGTTGTTTCAGCATCGTAGTCCACAAAATGTTTTAGCCATAGGGTTTGCGTGCTTTAACTGTTTTAACAATAGGCCTCAATGTTAATCTGCAGTTTGAACTGTTTCAGCACTTATACATTTCTGATCAGTGGTTAAGTATGAGAGTAATGTAAAATTATATGCAAAACAAATTAAACATATAGTAAAGAGAAGAGACGTTGTATACCTTTGGAAAGATAGGGTAAGGTGATAATGTGAGTGAAACAAGGGTGTAATGGTAGCAAAAAGTGTGAGCAAAAAGGTACATTGTAGGGTCCTAACAGAGAGCACCAATCCTTAATTAATTTGGGCAAGTTTCTTCCATATTGGGCACATTCCTTCTTGTCAAATTCAACTAGGAAGTCATCATTGTAAATGAAATTGGGTGCTAGAGACAATTTGTACATTACTTGTGTTAGCACTCTGTAATTTTTTTTCAACTGAATAGAAAAATGACAGAGGTAACTATTTCAACCTACTTTAGAGCTGAGCACTAGTCTACTCAAATCAGAGAGGGCTCTCTCATGTCACTTGATGTTTCTTTGGGAATTGGTGGCTATATTTGGTTTGTTTTGGGTTTTTTAAATAAATTTGTTGGCAAGGAAGGGGAGGAACACTCAGGGCTATGGAGTCAAAATTCTGAAAGTGAATGAAAACAATGCATCAAATGATAGAACTCTCTAGAGGATAAAGGATAAATGAGGCGATGAATATGAGTTATTCTTAAATTTAAATAGAGTGTATGAAGATAGAGAAAACAAATAAATGCATCAGAGCATTACTTAAATGAATTCTGAATAAGTTAAGAAGACAATCACATAGTTTAAATTGCTTAATCCAAGAGCATCACAAGATGAATTCTGGGCCTTTAACTCTCCAATTTAAACTGAAGAAAATGTAAATGAAGTAATAGGTCATAGGAAATACATACGATGAAAGGAAACAAATCTCATATCACCACCCATTAGAATCTTTTCATAGAGACTTCAAAATATTCTGCATTTATATTCAATTCAGATTCAGAAAATTTACAAAATAGAGTCTAATACAACCAAAAGGCGTTGTTGCACTTTTGACAACATTAATTCATTCAAGTAACCCAATACTTATACAACTTGATCAAAATAACTGAAACTGAAGTGTTTCATCTTCCAAAATAGTTTCGACTGATAGTTTCGGTATACAAAATGATTTACAATGATTGAAAAAATAAAAGTCTTCCAAAATTATGGGAAATTTCTCTGTCTGTTAGTTTTCTTTCACGCCATCTGTCTCGCTCTGGTCTTCTGTCGGATCTTCAAATTTGATAACATTTGGGGATAACTGACTGACTCCAACGATATTGCACCTTGTCTTACCCAGCCGCACAATTTCCTTCCATTGTGAATCAGAGGGGATCGCGCAATCCATCATCTCTTTAATCAAAATCTCCAATTCAATGCATGTGGCATAGGACATAGTTGACATGCCGACTTTCACTATTTTGAACTTATTCAAAATTTTGAAGTCTGTAGACAAATATTCTACCAGACTTGGGCCTTTCAGGATTTCTTCTATAGCTTCAAATTTAGAATGGTCCATTATGCATTGCATAAGGAGAGTATTGTAATCTTCTTGATTGTATAATGAACCTCTTCCATTCCAAAACGATGGTAGGCCTTTGATAAACAATTTTTAAAATTCATCTTTAAATTCCTCTATGATGTGCTCCATTTCCATAGCTTTGTTTTGGACCGATTTGAGCAGGTAATGCTTGGTGATGATTTCCCTAGCTGAAATGATCAATGCACTCCTGTAATTTACCCCGATAGTTTGAAGATCGGTAGTTGTCACATAATTTATCAAGTCAATAGAATTTTGGGCCCATTCCGAGGGATTCTTGGCTAACACTTCATTAACAACAACACACCTGCTCCGAGCTGTAGCAACCAAAATGTCTTTTTCATTTATAAAATTTAGGTAAACCCTGAATTTAGTAGCCTCTACAACAATAACATCCCATATCACATGTTTTTCTCCTTGAAATAATGTTTTTCCCTTTAACCTGGTTTTCAACTTTCTCACTCTCTCTTGCAAATCTTGATTATCTCTGTGAAGTTGAGCCATATTCTCATCCTTCACCTTCATCTCTTGTTTCAAATTTTCTATAACTTCGTTGAGACCTTTGATGTCCCCCGTTTTGATGCTTACCTGGGACATAGCTTGGACCAACCCTTCATTGCTAGATCCAACCTTTGTATTAGTAGGTACAATGAAAGCCACGTATGATGTTGTTTCCTGTGCTTATGACCAATTTTCTTTCTCTTTTTCCAATTGCAACACTTTAGCTTTGTAATTGAGTGCCTCTTGTCTGAATGTCTCTTTATCTTGTTCCAAAGCAGTCGGTTTTGTTGTTTGTGCATGGTCTATAGGTGACATCTTCAGCCTTTTCTTTAAGCTTTGGATTATTTTATCCTTTTCATCCAGAGAGGCTTTCACCCCTTGAGGACCTTCAGATTCTATCCTTTTGACCCATGTCATCAAGGATTTGTTGGATGCCTTTTCCTGTTTCAATTGTCCATCTAGTTGGAGTGCATGTGTTTTCAATCTTTCGACCCTCAGACCCAAACTCAAATAATCAGAATATAGAATATCGTTGACATTTCTGTGGAAATTTACTTTGTCAGGGGAAAAAATGTTTTCATAGTGCATTTTGATCTCAGATACCTTATCATCATCAACCATTTCTATGTTAAATTTTTTCTTTTCCACATCTATGACTGAGAGCAAGGAATCTTTAAACTGGGAAGTCTTTTCCACTTCAAGAAAAAGGTCTCTTATTTCACTATTGGTCATACTTCCCTTCATAGCATACTGGTTCATTAAATCTTCCTTGGACTGATAAACTGCCCAAGGTGTCTAGCTAAATATGTGTTTCCTGTTGCTAAAAACCTTTGTGTTGCTTTTAGTTTGTGTCTTTCTTTTCGTACCCGCTTCTTCTTTCTTGGTTACACCTTCTACCATTCCCATGCATGCTTTCTCCTTGGGTTCTTCTTCTTCCAGGTCGACTATTTGAGAGGATGATGTGTTTTTCATTTTCTTGAGAATAGCTTGCTGGCTACTGGCACCCAGGGCCTCTAAACTGCTCCTCTTATTGTAGACGTTCATTTTAGGAGCTTTAACAATCAATCTAGGAGACGGTTTTTGTGTTGGGCTCTGCTGGGAAGCTGGTTCTGTTTGTTTTATTAGATCATGTTGCATAGTGACCTCCATATCTACACAGGTTTCTAGATTGGCCAACTTATTGAATCCTTCGACATGCTCATGTTCATAGGGACCTTGTCTGCTTTCCAATCTCCTCTTTGATATGATCTGGTGTGGGTCGTATTTTATTCCTTGCAACTGTGTGAATCCAAATTCATTGAGTTTGGATTGAATTTTAGGCAAACAGGACTTGTTCTTCACCACAAAGGGACCTACTATGAAAGGAAATTTTAGATTAGAAGCCTTGTGTGCTTTCAAAAAGTGCTCATTTTCTAAGATGATCCTTTGTCTTATGAACTCCAAAGAAAAGATTCTGGGGGTCTGAAAGACTGGTAAAAGATGAGGTCCTTCCTGGTATCCATACACCCAAATCATGATGGACTATATGAACAACATCCAGTCACCTATCCTGCTCTCTGGATTTGGTTGTAAACAAATTTTCATTTCTTCCAGGACCCTTAGAAAGTCTGAACCGAAGATAAGATTGTACACGTTGGACATAATATTATTGATGAAGATAAGAGTGGTGATCCTTTTACATTCAGTTGAAATGAATGCAGTCTCAGGAAATTCGGTTTTGTTAGATTCCAAGAACATCCTTAACAAATGGGTGTAATATCTGAAATGTCTTAATGAATTAAAATTCATCAGTTGTTGATGCATATTGTCAACAATGAATTTGTCAAAACAGACACTGACTAACTGACCAGACTCTGACATAAAGAAATTCAATAGGAAACCTAACATGAATTCTACCACAAACTTGTCATTGTCCAATCCTAAAATTTGACCTAATAGAGAACAAGCCCACTGGACTTCGATGATCATGATGCTTATACTGGCGAGTAATGGTAGAATCTCTAAATGGTGCACAAGCTTGACAATGGTTTGCAGAAACTGGTTTTTCACTTCCGATGGGCATTCTCTATAAATTGTGATCATTTTCTATTCCTCGAAGGGCTATGACACCGTGGAAGAAGACTCGAGTATACTAAGGGTGTGCCGGAGCAATGGACTATCTATTTCACATAAAACCTCTGACCCTAATTTATTCAGAATGACTCTTTCTTCTTGAGAATATCACTATTCACACCAAATTACAAATTCATGGAAAGGAAAGACTACTTCTATGAAGTAAGGGGTGATGGAGGCTTGAGTTGCTTCGAGGAAAGGTAGACGCATTCGAACATTGTCCAACAAGTTCGATCTAGACACAGAAATGGGCAAGACTGTTATCTCTGTGTCAAAAATGTCAGAGTCTCTATCAATTAGGGATTCTTCTTTGGAGGAGTTGTCTTGCTCATTTATGGATAAGACAATAGGATTAGCAGCCATGGAGAAAATACCTGTTAAGCAGTGAGAGAAACAATTTTGTTTTTCATTTCTGAGATCAAACCTCAAATGGATGCTTTGCGCCAAGTTTTCGAATGTTTGAATGCTTTAAATTATCATAAAATAATGTCGGGGGTTCCTCCTTTTATAGGTATCTATTGACATCGGGGGTTGGATAAAAATGGTTTTAGGTGAACCACTTTTCACCCCGATGTGCCTCTGAGGATGCCACGCATCCACAATTTAAACCATGACAATTTTCCCCATCTTGCCTTGATTCGTTAATCTTCGTGCTACTTCAATCATCGATATGATCCTCAGCCACTGATCCAGACTACTTTAAGATCTACAGTCTACATTCACCCAGTGATCGTGGCATCATAGGTTTGATAAAGTGGTGTAATTCAAAATTCATTTTTCCCCGATGTGCCTCTGCGGGTGCCACACATCCACCGATAAAACCATGACGATTTTCCCTAGCCCACCCTCGATTGTTTAACCTTTGTGCTATTTCAATATCCAATATGTGCTTTGGTTGTTGATCTGGGCCATTTTTTATATTGATGGTTCCCTGAGTCTCACCCTTCATACTTTCACCGTATTTTTCCATACACCACCAGATATAGCTTGGTTCTCTAAATTATCATATGTACTTAATGACACAACCTTTCGCTAAAAAGTTCGATACTCGAATACCATTTCAAAAATTGTTATGGTGATAACATTGGCTCTAACTGGGGATGCTCTCCTCCCTGCGAGGTAGAAAATAACTGTAGACTAAGTGCCTTCCCATTGGGCCATAGTTTATCAATGTGACTTGAATCTGCTAATCTTTATTCAAAAAATTATAATCTATTCAGCATAGCTTAAGGCCTTCACCTTAGGCTTCAACTATGCTGCTTTGATTTCAATTTTTCATGCGTAAAGGAAAAAGTAGAATGATTATATACAATGAATGGTGGGGTGATTCTTTTTCAAACAATGTAATGCTTAAGGAACCTACCATTCATAGGCACTCCTCTAGCGAGTTCTCCATTACTTTCTTTCAACAAATAGGCGTTGCTCCCATAGTAAGTTGAGACTTTGAATCGACCCAACCACAGGTTATCAAATTTCCCATGTTTACCTTTATCTTCATTTATGGCATCCCATTTTAGTGCCCAGTCTCCTAGTTTGAAGTCATCTACCTTGGTATGTCTATCAAAATATTCTTTGATCTTGTCTTGATGAAGCTGGGTGTTATTGAAGGCCTTTTCTCTGATTAGTTGTATGATGATGAGCTCATTATCTCTCCTCCGACTGGCATTTGTTTCTTCCTCTTCCTCTTGTAACAACTTCATCACCGACAATCCAAATGTAGTAGGAAAAATGGCCTCTGTACCATAGACAATCTGGAAAGGAGACATGGCAATAACTCTTTTTGGGGATATCATGTCATCCCACAAGGCATGGATGAGCTTTTTGTGCCACACCTTTTTGTTCTCTTGCAACAATTTTAAGATGATTTTGACCAAGGTTTTGTTCGAAGACTCAGAAAATTCGTTCCCTTGAGGATAATATGACGTGGAATGACCAAGAGTAATGTTGTAATCATTACAGAAATTTTCCAACTTTTTAGACTTAAAGGCTGATGCATTGTCTATTATAATCTTGATTGGGCATCCAAATCTGGACAGGATATTGTCTTTTAGGAACCAAATGATAACATCATCTGTAGCATGTATGGCATGAACAACCTCGATCCACATAGTAAAATAATCTATTGCAGTCAAGATCCACTTGTGTTGAGCCGGGGATTGTGGATGTATCTCTCCTATGAAATCTAGGCCCCACTGTCTGAAAGGAGATTCTACTGAAATGGTTTTTAGCGGAAGAGATTTTATTTTTCCTTTTTCATCGAAGATTTGACATTCATGGCACTTTGAAACTTCTTTATAAACATCGGGAAAAATGCTAGGCCAATAAAAACCAGCTCTCAAAATTTTGTGCATAGTCGTCTTCCAATAATGATGACCTCCACATTCACGTTTGTGGAAATCTTTGATGGTTTTCTCTGCTTCTTCTTCTATCAAACAACTCAATAGAATTCCCCCTGGACCTTTCCATTATAGTGATTCATTTACTATACACAATTTTGTTGCCTTCAGTTTAAAAAATCTATCTTTTGGTTTACTGTACTCATGAGGCGCCTGAAGATTTTTCAACAAAAAAATGATATCTAAATACCATGCATAGTCGAGAAACTTATGAGATATTTGTGGAGTCTCCCTTTCTTCCTCTACTGCAAGTTCTAACGGATCTGCAATGAAATTTACTCCCTAGAGTTCGTATTTTCTTTGTGCCATCGGTCTAGCAAGTCCTTGTCCTTTGATCAACTTCGTGGGCTTGATTTCAAGATCGTATTCTAACAGTACTACAATCCATTTTACCCTCTTCCCTTCAGGATCAAGATTTGTTAAGATGTCCTTAACTGAGCTACTAGGAACATAAGCTGTGGTATGTGAATGTAGGATATAAAACCTAAATTCTTTCAATGCTTTGACCAAAGCATACACTTTCTTCTCCATGATATCATATTTTAAAAGAACATCTCTCAATGTTTTACTGTAGTATGCGATGGGTTTCTCGAAACTTTGATCATATTTCTGGAGTAATACACCTGCAATTGTGTGTTCTGAGGCGAATGAGAACAATATGAAATCTTTCTCAAAATTTGGACTGGCCAATATAGGAGCCTTTGTCAATGCCACCTTGATGTATTCAAAGGACTTTCTCGCTTCAGGAATCCATTTTATTCCATTCCCCTTTTTTAGCATGTTGGTGATGTGGTTTATGATTTCAGCTAAATTCAGGATAAACCTCCTCAGCAAATTTACTTTCCCCAAGAAAGATTGTACCTCCTTTTTTCTTCTGGGTATGTCGATTTTCAATATCCCTTCAACCATGTTAGGGTCGAACTTTATCCCCTCCTTCAAAATTATGTGTCCTAAGAGCTTCCCTTCTTTCATGGAAAAATTTGACTTTTTTGGATTAAGTGATATGCCAAATTTCCTACATTTTTCAAATGCCCTTCTGAGATTCTTGAGGTGTTCTTCATCCGAGGAAGAATACATGGTAATGTCATCAAGATAGATAACAATGAATTTATCTTTGTTTTCAGAGAAATATATATACATGGCTCTTTGAAATGTCTCCCCTTCATTCATAAGCCCAAAAGGCATTTTTTCATACATAAACGTTCCCCATGGTGTAGTAAATGCAGTCTTTTCCTGGTCATCAGGGTGCACCATAATCTGATTATATCTAGAGAAACCATCTAGCATTGAAATCCTTTGGGATCCCACTACATTTTGTAGAATGTGATCCATTTTAGGCAATGGATAGTTTTCCTTTAGAGGCACCTTATTGAGATTCCTGAAGTCTACACACAACCTAATTTCTCCACTGTTTTTCTGGACTAGTACCAAATTTTCCACCGATTTGGAAAACCTCAGGGACACTATAATTTTTCTTCAAACAATTTATTTACTTCCTTTTCTATCAATGGTAACAACACAGGGTTTATTCTTCTTAATTTATGTTTGAATGGCTTGTGATCTTCTTTAATTGGGATAACATGCTGGATTATAATGGTATCATAGACTTTTAGATCATCACAGGTCCAAGAAAAAACGTCAGGGAATTCTTTCATTAATTTAACATACCACTCTTTGACTCCAGGGTTGATCTTCCTAGATAGCTTCACAATCTTTGGATCCTCTGGAGTCCCAATATTGAAATATTCCACGTCCCCTTCATCTACTGTGATTTTTGGACTTCTAGCTACGTCATTGTTATAAAAAAGTTTCTCTAATGGTACCAGGCCTTTGGGGATGATATTAATCTTTAGCTGAATGATATCCGGGCCAACAATCTGATTGTCAAAATACCCTTATTTTGTGAAAGCGGATGCATCCATCTCATCATCAAAATATTCATCATCATCTTAAACTTCTTGAATTCGTTCTCCATTTTAAGGAAGCTTTCTATTTTCTTTCCATTTTTGAAGACCTCCCAGTGCTTCATATTGTCCGACACTACTGGCCTGCACTTCACCTCCACCTTGTATCTTTTCTTAGGAAAAATTGGGACTCTAAAAACTGTTGTTGAAGTGGCCAGAGCATCAAAAATCTGATTCTTCTCTCTTGGAATTGTCGAGAGATTGCATTCTTCAAATTTCTCAAGGAGTTCTAGTACCATATTCCTATAAACCCTCAATATGGGATGTTTTTCTTAGTATATTCCTTTGATGTGATTTATAATTAGCTCAGAATCTCCATGTATAGAAATTCTTTTGGAACCTAGCTCTTCTAAAATTTTCAATCCCAATATCAATGTTTCATATTCAACCATGTTATTAGTGCATTCAAAAACATGTTTGTAGGAACACAATTTTGCTTCTCCTTTGGGGTGGCTAATCCATACGCCAGCTCCAGATCCTTTTCTATAGGAAGCTCCATCGAAATTCATCTTCCATAACTGGTCCTCTGCATCATCATGATGCTCTGAAAGTTCCTCCATTTATCCCTTAAGTTCATCATTGTGAGATAAAATGACTTATGTTTCTTCTTCTTCAAAGCACATGTCATTGAAAAAGATGGAAGATCCTAATTCAGTCTCCACTGAATAGATAGGATGATTTCTAGGTTGGGATTTATTGATGAGCATATATTTAAGAAAAACCTCCCTGTACAGTCTTTTGTCCTGACCAAAGAGAAGAATAGTAGCATAAGACATGTCCATATAGAGATTTCCTTTCAATTTTGCAGCCCATGATCTAGACAACAACATACCAAATTTTGGAGGGATATCGACAACCACTACGTCCATCACCATATTCTTTGTTGGGATTTGTGCCAAAGAAACTACCATGTCTTTGATCATGCAAAGGAATTTTACCTTTATTGAATCGATGGAGAATAGGTCTTTGTAAGGTCTCATGGCCTAGAGACCTAATTGGACCATGACTACTTTTGGCATCAGGTTGTGTTATGCTCCAAAATCCAACATAGCATTGTGCAGAATCATGTCATGGATTTTCAAAATGAAATAAAAAAGAGGGACTTCTTCATTTTCACCGCTTTCTTCTACTCTTGGCACAAATAGGATATATGGGTGATCATCTTGTATGTTTAGGGTATTAAAGGTCTGTCCCATTTTATGCTTCTTGATGATCTTATTTTTGTATTCGCTATTCCTAATCAATTCATTAAATGGTATCGAAATTTTTATCTTGGCCATCTCACTTTCGAAATCAAAAGATGATGAAGTCTTTTCTACCTCTTTGGTGACCAATTATCTTCTTGTCAATATTTTCTTATGAGGTTCTTCTTTCTATTTCCCCTTTTCTGCAGTATCCTTCACAACAAAATCTTTCACAGTGGAGTCCTTTGATGGTGAATCTTTTGCAACAAAATCTTTTTTGGTCTGACTAGAAGAAGGTACATTGTTCTGATTTTCTTTGGAGGGATTCCCCTTTGTAGGGCTTGGGGGTACTTTTTGGTTTTGGAGGTTATATTTCCTTTGGAATTGCATGATGGTGTTTTGAAATCTAGTCTCATAATCTTCTTTTTCTACTGATACCCTTTCTTCTTCATCTTGTAGAAAGATCTCACTTGCGTCCATGAACTGGTCACGTTCTTCTTTGGTAAAAAATACCTATTTCTCTTTATCATCACAATAGTTCATGTTATCCTCAAAATATCCATCATAACCCTCATTTACATAGTTATTTTGAAAGGGAGGCCTGATTTTTTGTTCCCCTTGATTCCCTTGGTTTCCCTTGGTTTCCCTTGGTTTCCCTGTTTTGCCTGGTTTCCCAGATTCACTGGATCTACTCGATTGGCTTGATTTCCCTAATTTCTTGGCCTAATCTATGGAATATCTAGCCTTCTCGAATTTCTAGGTGGACTATCAACCTATTCTCTGGGGTTAGGCCTATTTCCTAGGGCCATCCTTTCCATCATACACTTCATGTTTCTCATCATCGCTTCGAATCTTTCCTCTGAAGTTTGAGATGTCGAAGGCTATGCTTTGTCTTGAGCTCTATTTGTGTCTCTTCCAACATTATTTTCCATCTTCCCTGAAGCCATTAGGTTCACTTCTACCTCTATAGCATCAGTTTTCATATCGTCCAATGTGGTAGATCTTCGTTCTCTTAATATTAAAGCAAAGTTGCTTTCAAAAGAATCGACATATTTGAGTTGAGTTGCCTTGGGGGGTGGGGGGCTTACTTCATCCAGAATAGTATTATACACCTTCATGAATCTGGCTGAAAACTCCTGTACCATCTCATCAGGCGATCTCTTCATATTGTTATACTGGGTCAACAACTGAAGGGGATTTTTCTTATCCCCCCATTTTGAAAGTAAGCTTGTCTCAAAGGCTTTTAAATCTACAATACTACCTACTGGAAGGGCTCTGAACCACTTCCTCACATCTCCCACAAGGATTTGTGTAAACAAAATCATATTCACATATTCATGGTCCACTTCTTTCAAGTCTATGAAATCATTAAACCACTCTAGATATTTTGGGGTTTATATGTTACCTTCGACATCATACAGTTTAATCCTTAGATTGTAATCTTGAGGCAGATCATGTAGTTGAGTGGGTAGTATAAGGGGAAAAAATATTGCTGCCATATCTGTTGTGAGGGGTCAGAGTGGACATTAGTTCTAAGAAGGGGTCACTACAGGCTTGACAGATGCAGCTAAAACTAGATCTTGGAACCTCTTTTCGTCGAAGATAGTCTCGCTTAGACATGATTCAGACTTAGTTCTGAATAGGGATTGTTCAAATTTCACGTTGAATACAAGGTCTTCGATGCTATTCAATCCGTCCCTAGTAAAAGACATATATCCATGTGGGCACAACACTAGGGTCACAAACCTTTATTTTCTTCTACGTACAATCTTCTTAGGGTCAGCCACAGGGATTGCAGCTTCTGGGTCTGGATTTCTCCTGGTGTGAAATTTCTTAGGAGAAAGGATTTCTATCTCACAAGGTGTGGTGCAACTAGTCACTAAATAACAGAGTCTCCAGGGTAAAAATAATCTCAGCCAATAAGGTATTTGATCCACTGTCACCCTCAAGAATCAAACTAAATCTTTTAGTCATTTTCCCGGGAATATTTTTTTAATTCCGTCCCTAGCAACAGAGCTAGAATTTTATCACTCTATAAATTTTGTCCTGCTAAATAGAAAAATGGTAGAGGTAACTATTTCAACCTAATTTAGAGCTGGGCAATAGCCTACTCAACTCAGAGAGGGATCTCTCATGTCACTTTATGTTTCTTTGGGAATTGGTGGCTAGATTTGGTTTGTTTTGGGGTTTTTAAATAAAGTTGTTGGCAAGGAAGAGGAGGAACACTCAGATCTATGGAGTCAAAATTATGAAAGTGAATGAAAATAATGCATCGACTGATAGAACTCTCCATAGGATAAAGGCTAAATGAGGCGATGAATTTGAGTTATTGTTAAATTTAAAGAGAGTGTAGGAAGATAGAGAAAAAAAATAACTGCAACGGAGCATTACTGAAATGAATTCTAAATAAGTTAAGAAGAAAATCACACAATTTAAATTTCTTAAGCCAAGAGCATCACAAGATGAATTATGGGCCTTTAACTCTCCAATTTAAACATAAGAAAATGTAAATGAAGTAACAGGTCACATGAAATACATACGATGAAAGGAAACAAAGCTCATATCACGACCCATTAGAATATTTTCATATAGACTTCAAAATCTTTTGCATTTATATTCAATTCAGATTTAGAACATTTACAAAATATAGTCTAATACAACCAAAAGGTGATCTTACACTTCTTCCAACATTAATTCATTAAAGTAACCCAATACTTATACTTATACAACTTGATCAAAATAACTGAAACTAAAGCGTTTTAGCTTCCAAAATAGTTTTGAATGATAGTTTCAGTATACGAAACAATTTACAATGATTGACAAAATAAAACGATTCCAAAATTATGGAAATTTCTCTGTCTATTCGTTTTCTTTCACGCCATCTATCTCACTCTAGTCTTTTTTAGATCTGCAAATCCGATGACATTTGGGGATCATTGACTAGCTCTAGCGATATTGCACTTTGTCTTACCTAGCCGCACGATTTCCTTCCATTGCGAATCAGAGGGGATCCCGCAATCCATCATCTCTTTAATCAAAATCTCCAAGTCAATGCACATGGCATAGGACACAACGAGCATGATGAGTTTCACTATTTTGAACTTATTCAAAATTTCGAAGTCTGTAGACAAATATTCTACTAGACTTGGGCCTTTCAGGCTTTCTTCTATAGCTTCAAATTTAGAATGGTCCATTATACATTGCATGAGGAGAGTATTGTAATCTTCCTGATTGTATAATGAACCTATGCCATTCCAAAACGATAGGAGGCCTTTGATAAAAAAAAAATTGAATGCATCTTTAAATTCCTGTATGTTGTGCTCCATTTGCATAGATTTTTTTTGGATCGATCTGAACAGGTTATGCTTGGCAATGATTTTCCTAGCTGAAATGATCAATGCAGTCCTATCATTTACCTTGATAGTTTGAAGATCAGCAATTGGCACAAAATTTAGCAAGTCAATAGAATTTTGGGCCCATTCTGAGGGCTTCTTGGCTAACACTTCATTAACAATAGCACACTTCCACCGAGCTATAGCAACCACACTGTCTTTGTCATTTATAAAATTTAGGTAAACCCTGCATTTAGCAGCTTCTGCAGCAATAACATCCCATATGACATGTTTGGCTCCTTGCAATAATGTTTTTCCCTTTAACATTTTTTTCATCTTTCTCACTCTCTCTTGAAAATCTTGATTATATCTGTGAAGTTGATCCATCTTCTCATCCTTCACCTTCATCTCTTGTTTCAACTTTTCTATAACTTTGTTGAGACCTTTGATCTCCCCTGTTTTTATGCTTACCTAGGACGTAGCTTGGACCAACCCTTCAGTGATAGATCCAGCCTCTATATTAGTAGGTACAATGACAACCACATCTGTTTTTGTTGCATGTTATTGTGACCAATTTTCTTTCTCTTTTTCTAACTGAATCACTTTAGCCTTGTAATTGAGTGCCTCTTGTATGAATGTCTCTTTCTCTTGTTCCAAAGTAGTTAGTTTTGTTGTTTGTGGATGGTATCTGGGTGATATCGTTAGCCTTTTCTTTAAGATTTGTATGATTTTATCCTTTTCATCCAGAGAGGCTTTCACCCCTTGAGGACCTTCATATATTCTATCCTTTTTACCTGTGTAATTCAGGCTTTTTTGGATGCCTTTTCCTGTTTCAATTGTCCATCTAGTTGGAGTGCATGTGTTGTCAATATTGTGACCCTCAGACCCAAACTCAGATAATCAAAATATAGCATATCACTGACATTTCAGTGGAAATTTACTTTGTCAGGGGCACCAGTGTTTTCATAGTGCATTTTGATATCATATACCTTATCATGATCAACCACTGCTATGTTAAATGTTTTCTTTTCCACAACATACTGGTTCATTAAATATTCCTTGGATTGATAAACTGTCCCAGGTGTCTTGCTAAATATGTGTTTCTTGCTGCTAAAAACCTTTGTGTTGCTTTCAATTTGTGTCTTGTTTTCCATACCCACTTCTTTGTTCTTGGTTACACCTTCTACCATTTCCATGCATGTTTTCTCCTTGAGTTCTTCTTCTAAGTTGACTATTTGAGAGGATAATTTGATTTTCATTTTCTTGAGAATATCTTGCTGGCTACTGGCGCCCAGGGCCTTTGAACTTCTCCTCTTATTGTAGATGCTCATTTTAGGAGCTTTAACAATCAATATAGGAGAAGGTTTCTATGTTGGGTTTTGTTGGGAAGCTAGTTACATTTGTTTTGTTAGATCATGCTGCATAGTGACCTCCATATCTACATAGGTTTCTAGATTGGCCAACTTATTGAATCTTTCGACATGCTTGTGTTGATAGGGACCTTGTCTACTTTCCAATGTCCTCTTTAATATGATCTGGTGTGGGTCATATTTTCTTCCTTGCAACTGTTTGAACCCAAATTGACTGAGTTTGGATTGAATTTGAGGCAAACAGGAATTTTTCTTCACCACAAAGGGACCTACTATGAAAGGAAATTTTAGATTAGAAGCCTCCCGTGCTTTCAGAAAGTTCTCTTTTTTTGAGATGATCCTATGTCTTATGAACTCCAAAGAAAATATTATGGGGGTTATAAAGAGTGGTAAAATATGAGGTCCTTCCTGGTAGCCATATACCCAAATCACAGTGGACTGTATGAACAACAACCATTCACCTATCCTGCTCTCTTGATTTGGTTGTAAACATCTTTTCATTTCTTCCAGGACTCTTGGCAAGTCTAAACCGAAGATAATACTGTACACCCTGGACAAAATATTATTGATGAAGATAAGAATGGTGATCCTTTTACAATCAATTGAAATGAATGTAGTCTTGGGAAATTTAGTTTTGTTAGATTCCAAGAAAATCCTCAGCAAATGGGTGTAATATTTGAAATGTCTTGATGAATTGAAATTCACCAACTGCTAATGCATATTGTCAACAATGAAATGTTCAAAACTGACACATACTGACTGACCAGACTCTAAAATAAAGAAAGTCAATAGGAAACCTAACATGACTTCTACCACAAACGTTTCATTGTCCAATCCTAAAATTTGACCTAATAGAGAACAAGCCCACTAGAATTCGATGATCATGATGCTTATACTAGTGGGTAATGATAGAATCTCTGAATGGTGCTCGGGCTTGACAATGGTTTGCAGAAACTGAGTTTTTACTTATGGTGGGAATTCTCTATAAATTGTGATCATCTTTTGTTCCTCGAAGGGATCTGACACCGCGGAAGAAGACTCGGGTATACTGAGGGTGTTCCAGAGTGATGGACTATCTATTTCACATAAAACCTCTGACCCTAATTTATTCAGAATGACTCTTTCTTCCTGAGAATATCACTCTACACACCAACTTACAAATTTAGGGAAAGGAAAGACTACTTCTACGACATAAGGGGTGATGGAGGCTTGAGCCACTTTGAGGAAAGGTAGGTGTGTTCAAACATTGTCCAACAAGTTCGATCTAGACATAGAAACGAGCGAGACTGTTATCTCTGTGTCAAAAATGTCAGAGTCTCTATCAATTAGGGATTATTATTTGGAGGATTTGTCTTGCTCATTTACGGATAAGACAACAGGATTAGCGACCATGGTGAAAATACCTATTAAGCGGTGAGAGAAACACAAATCTATTTTAGTTCTAAGCTCGAACTTCAAATGGATTCTTTGCACCAAGTTTCCAAACATTTGAATGCTTCAAATTATCATAAAATAATGTCGGGGGCCCCTCCTTTTATAGGTATCTATTGACATCGGGGGTTGGAGAAAAACGGTTTCAGGTGAACCGCTTTTCACCCCATTGTGCCTCTGAGGGTACCACACATCCACAATTTAAACCATGACGGTTGTCTCCGGCCCACCCTCGATTTGTTAATCTTTGTGCTACTTCAATCATCGATATGATCCTCAGCCATTGATCCTCAGTCGTTGATCTAGAATTCTTTAAGATCTATGGTCCGCATTCACCCAGCGATCATGGAATCGGGGGTTTGAGAAATTGGTTTAAGTCAAACTGATGTTTTCCCTTATGTGCCTCTAGGGGTGCCACGTGTCTGCCAATAAAACCATGACGGTTTTCTCTGGCCCGCCCTCGATTATTTAACCTTCATGCTATTTTGATCTCCTATATGTGCTTTGGCTGTTGATCTAGGCCATTTTCGAGATCGATGGTTCGTTGAGTCTCACCCTTCACACTTTCTCCATATTTTTCCATACACCGCCATATATAGCCTAGTTCTCTAAATTATCATATCTCCTTAGCGACATAGCCTTTCACTTAAATTTTCGATACTCGAATACCATTTTGAAATTTTTTATGGTGATAACAACTTGTAAATGTTCTGGTCGGAAAGACCCAACTACGGCCTTTTGAAAATTGAAGATGGTCCTGGTCGGGATATCGACATATTCTAGCACCTATCTAATCATATCATTGTAAGGCAATAGACTAGGCCTCATTGCTATCTTATGTAGCTTTGATTGGGCAATAGTTTTGTATTTGGTGGCTAGGGTTTCCATTTCCTCGTCACTTGAATCATCTGTTCAATTGACCAATTCATGCTATAAAATATTGAATACCCGTGTCCAAGATTTAATGGTGTCTATGCTTCTGGGTGATGTTTTGGAAAAGACATTTGTTTTCTGGCTCGAATTTTCACCAATCCCTTTAACCATTTTTTGTAGAGCCATGATAGTAGTAAATCCAACACTGTGTTACCTATCATGGAAAATGCACAAACTTATTATCTCGCTAATCTTGTTGTTCTTTGAAAATGAAAATAGAGTTCAAACTTCAATATCTTTTTCACCTTAAGAGTATCAATTTATGCATAACTTCACTGACAATGTATTTACTTTGTTTAATGGAAGAGATTTATGCGGTGTTCCAAGATCTTATTCAAAATGATTACCATAGATTGATTATTAATTTTATTAATGTATGGTGGTTCATGATCAGGAAAATCATAGATGAAATTTGAATTTATCCCCATTGTGATTCAACAAAATATTAATCACAAGATAATCGTCATTAATGTATTAGTTAATCACACTTATCATTAAGAAAATTTTGGAATCTCAGATCTTAGGATATCCTATAACAGTTCATGATACGACTTCTAAAATATGAAATCACGATGTGATTAATTAATTCTAATCATGTTTAACCCTTTTAAATAATCATGATTAACCTAAAAAAATTTGGGGTTTTGGATCTCGAGATATTGATAGTCGATCGAGGAATGGATCCCCGAAATGTGAAATTGCGATGTAATTAATTAATTGTTAATCATTTTTAATCCTTAATTAACTCGACTTAAATCTTAATACATTTCAAGAGTTTAGGCTTTGAGATATTAGTGATACGATAGATGGTGAAGACCCAATTTCCGAAATCGCAAAACTATTATTCGATTTTCTAATTGGATTTTAATTTCTTTTTAAGTATTCATTACTTCATTCGTTTGGTCAATTAACTTCATTTAAAAATATCATAGGTCATTTCTAGAAAGATACGTCAAAGATTAAGGGTTATACGTGTTTGGTGACTTGGATCTTTTGAACGCTTTCCGCGTATCAAGACTTTGGACGTGAGGCATGTTGAAATGCCTGAACTACGAAACTCTGAAACCAAAAATTTTGAAGTATTCTATAGAGATTTGACTCTTTAATGAGTAGGCAGCTCCATAAATTCTAAGAGATTAGGATCGTTTGATTTGATGGAATATTTTATCAATGAAGATAATCAAGCGCGCGCTATTTTATTTTATAATGGAAACATAATTTATTTAAAGACTAAAGTTTAGAAATTTATATGTGCTCCAACATAGGATCCATCTGGGATCATGTCTCCCTACGAGACACATAAGAACAATACACCAAGTGTCATTATTGGGTAAATGGAGTCATTATTGCATTTCTGTGAAACTCATTCAGGAAAGGATCATACTGAGAAAAATAATTTCAATCGAAACTTAAAAAACTTTCAAAACACATCAAATCATGACCTTCAGTTAGGCTATTTGAAATTCCTCTTCCTTAAAACTGTATTCATATTTTCTTAAGATAATTGAAACAACTTTAACTAATCTATCAGACTTTGTTCAATTTTTTTTGCATCAAGGAAAAATAATTTTAATGATTTAGTTAGGGAGTCCTGTATAGGCTTAGAATGTAGATCTTGTTGAAAATGGAACTAACTACCAAAGTACATTATAATACATGTATAATAGCCTTACAAATATCATAGACATTGTTTCACTGCCAGCGAGCCTATTCAGTACCCTAGAGAAGTTATCTAATTCCCTCATTGAATTTCCTTTCACCACTTCAATTAGTCATTTTGAATTTAAATGTTGAGATGAGGGAAATCATTTAATTAATTTCCTTTCATCATCTCTCTTTTTTGGGCTAGCTGGGGCAATCATTTTATGAATTTCCTTTCACCATCTGTCTTATATTTTTAAAACATGAAGTGGGGAAATCAATTTGTATGTAATATACCAGGGACGATATCTATTTATAATTTAGCAACAGAGGTCTGTCAACTCACCTTGATTACTATGGGCTAATCCTCTTCCGACCTTCAAAACACCTTCGCCTACCAGAAAGTTCTCATGGGGAGCTTTCATTTTCTAGGGATTTTCCTTGAATGAAACTAATCATTTTAGATCTTCTAGAAGGGCCAAAGTAGTTAGGATTATCCTAGACATACTTTCTTTCAGTTAAATCGAGAGGGGCATATAAATTTTCTCCTAACATTATTTTGAAGACATTTCTGAGATTTTAGAGTTAAGGTGAAGCCTTTTTTCTTTTATGAATACCATGGAAAGGTATTTAGAATCACAAGACAATACAATTCGAGGATAAGAAGGAAAAAACACAATGAGGATTTAGATGTTCTGTTGCAAACGTTTTCATTCCCATGCAAGTTTGTTTATCGATTCTGGAAATTTTCTTTAAGGTCTTTTTATTGCTTGTTTTCTTATTATGAATTTTATTTCATTTTTTAATTTCAGTTTTATTTTATTCAAACAAAACTCCTGAGAATTAAGCCGTAATTTTATATTCCCCAGGTTGTAGATTAGGTGATGATATCTACACATATGAGACTTCTTTCATACTTAGTGATATCCCCTCAAAAATTTAACTTGAGTCAATAGGGTAGAAGCTCATACCTCATATTTTATTTATATTTTAAACCAAGAAAACCATTTTTTATCACCTGTTTCGAGAGAAAACCCATGTTCTGAAAAGTGAGTGTTGATTTATGATACCTCCTATCTCTCGATTATCAACAAGTATCCTGCCTGTAAATAACATGAGAAATGTCAGGAACTTCTATAGACCAGAACTCTATGAATTACCTATTTTTACATTCTTATTTTTATGAAATCAACAAACCTAGTTTTATTTACAGTGAAAGTAAAAACTTACCAAAGAAACGAAGAGTTGTAAACAAAAATACGAAAAATCAAACCGGTATGTAAAATGATAGTTTGGAGTCTGATTATTGCATGAAATGATTCAGGTAACGCCCGTTGATGGTGACGTTAAAATGTTTTCCATCGAGATTTTCTAACAAAATGAATTCTTTCCCTCAGAAGATGTGATCTTAAAAGGTCCACACCATAGGTGATCGAACTTGTCGTGCTTTCCCGAGTCTTCCTTTCTAGCATCCCACTTTAAAACCAGGTCACCAAGGAGAATTTCCCTATCATTATATTTTTAGTTAAACAAGGCTTTCATGTTATCTTGATATTTCTGGAGTCTTTCGTCCACTTCGACCCTATTTTGTTGGACCTCAATCAACTGATTTATTCTTCTGGTGACGTCATTCGACTCTTCCTTCACATCTTGGAAGAGTTTCATTATGGGAAGAGAAATATTTATAGGGAGGACCACGTCGGTACTATACACCATTTGGAAAGGGGACATTCCAATTGATTTCTTAGTGCCGATTTTATTTTCCCACAAAGCATATTTTAAATGAACGTGCCTGGATTTCTTGTTTTCAGCCAACAAATTTTTAATTATAGTGATCAATATCTTATTTGATGATTCATATAATCTATTTCCCTGAGGATAATAGGATGTGGAATGTCCTAGTACAATATTCTACATCTGACAAAAACTGACCATCGCCATGGATTTGAAATCTTGGGCATTATTAGTAACTATATTTCGAGGACAACCAAATCTACATAAAATGTTTTCTTCTAAGAAATTGATCACCACTGAGTCTGTATCATTTCATGTTAGAATGGATTATACCCATTTACTGAAATAGTCCATGGTGGTTAAGATCCATTTATGTTGTGCACTTGAGAGCGGATGGATTTCTCCGATGAAATCGAGACCCCATTGTTGAAACAAATCTTTTGTTTTGACTAGAATCAAGGGTAGTGTGGGAATATTTTGTTTGCCATAGAATAGTTGACAGGGGTTACAAGATCTGACTTTAGTATCCACATATGTAAATAACTTAGACTAATAATATCCATCTCTCAAGATTTTATAGGTCGTTTCCCTCCAGGCATGGTGCCCTCCGCACACCCCTTCATGAAACTCGTTTATAACATTCTCTGTTTCATATTCTATTAGACATCTTAGCAAAAGACCTAGGGGATCTTTCCAATACAATTGATTGTCAATAATACAGTATTTTACCACGTGCAATTTTAGCGTCCTCACCTTCGAAGGAGTCATATCACTAGGGCACTAAAGAGTCAAGAGATAGGAAACTATGTCTCTATACCAAGTTGAGGAAGAGAATTTTTCTTGAATCTGAGTTTCAAGAGTCTCCACATCAAACTCTTTTATATCTGGAAGTTCTCCGTAAGGTTGCAGATGATTTATTCTGAGTGCTCTGAAATTTGATTCGGCTAATAGTTTGGCCAAGCCCTGACCTTTGACAAGTTTGGTTGGTTTTACTTCTAGGTCGAATTCCTAAATTTTGGCTAACCATCGACCCCTTTTTCCATCACTGTCAAGATGAACCAATATGTCCTTGAAAACACTGGTTGGTACATAGGAAATTACTTTGGAGTGCAGTACGTAAGTCTTGAAATCTTTGAGGGCTTTCACCATCGCATGTGCCTTTTTTTCCAATATATCATATTTTAGTTCGACATCTACGAGACTTTTACTGAAAAATGCTATTGGTTGTTCAAATCCTTCATAGCTCTTCTGTAAGAGAACAACCACAATAGTATGTCTGGATGTGAATGTGAAAATCAGGAACTCTTTCGTATAGTCTGGGCTAGCCAGCACCGGTGCTTCACCTATAAATTTCTTGATGCATTCGAACGAAGAATTGGCTTCAGTTGTCCATTTGACCTTGTTGTCTTTCTTGAGCATATATGTAATCAGTTTAACAATTTCAACGAAGTTCAGAATAAATCTTCTCAAAAAGATTAATTTTCCTAAAAAAGTCTATATTTCCTTTTTGTTCCTAGGAATATTGATAGTATCTATAGCTTCAAACCTCTTCGGTTTGATTTTGATTCCATCTCTAGATACTATATGGCCCAAAGGTTTATCTTCCTGCACTGCAAAATGGGATTTCTTGGGATTCAGAGACAAACCAAATTTTTGACATTTCTCGAACGTTTGTTTGAGGTGTACTAACTACTCTGCATCAGATTTAGAGAAAACGGTTAAATAATCAAGAGAAATGATGACAAAATTATCTTTCTCACCGACAAATGCAATGTACATTGCTTGTTGGAAAGTGGCTCCTGCGTTCATCAGACTGAATGGCATTTTATCATACATGAAAGTACCCCATGGGGTGGTGAACGCATTTTTTTCTTTATCGTCTTCGTGAACTACAATTTTATTGTAACCTGAAAAGCCATCAATCATAGACATTCTATTAGCTCCGAACACGTTTTCCAAAACATGATCCATTTTAGGTAGTGGATAATTATCTTTAAGGAATGATCTATTTAAGTTCCTGAAATCCACGCAAAGTCTGATTTCACCATTTTTCTTTCTGACTGGAACTAAATTGGCTACCCACTCAGAATACCTGAGTGGAACAATGATATTTGCATCCAGGATTTTCTTTACCTCCCTTTCTATCACATGCAACATTATAGGATTTATTGGTTTGAGATTCTGCCTGAAAGGTTTGACACCCTGCTTTAAAGGGATTTTGTGTTCGATTACAGTGGTATCATAAGTTCTCAATTCGTCATAAGACCAGGTGAAGAAATATTTGTATTTCCTGAGTAACTTGACATATTTTCTTTTTATTTCAGGCGGAAGGTATTTAGATAACTTTACCAGCTTAGGAGTCTCCTTGGTGCCTATATTACAATCTTCAACCTCTTCATGCTGAGGTTGCAAAGTAGACTTTAGGGGAATATTTTCATGAACGAATAATCTTTCCCAAGGAATCAGAGTTTTAGGGATCTGATTTTTTTTCAGCACCAACATGTGGTGATTGGAGATATTATCTTGGAACTCCTGAGGATATTCACCTTCCTACATGATCCAAGTAGGGTCATTCTGATTTCCCTGGTCAATGTGCATTTCAAAAAATTCATCGACCATTTCTAGAAATTTCTTGATCTTCTCATCATCTTCAAATACCTTTCAGTGATGTACATTATTCAGTATTGAAGTTATGTGCCTCATTTCTATGTGGTACTTTAACTTTAAAATAGTGGGCGGTGAAAAAGTAGTAGCCGATTTCGCTAGAAAATAAGCTTGTCGATTCTCTATCCCGGGGATATGATGGATATTAAACAATGAGAAAAAAAATTCTATCAGATCCCAGGAGTAGTTTCTATATGACCTTAACCTTGGGTGTTTATATTGATATTGTTTCATGATTTTTCTTACAATCATCTCTGTATCATCATAAACTATGAGATTTTCAATCTTTAATTTCATGGCAGCTTCTAATCCTAAGACCAGAGCTTCATATTCACATAAATTATTTGTGTAATAAATATCCCACTACAATTGATATGAGAAAGGATCAATGAATTCATCTCTGGGTGTGACAAACAACACCTTGACTACTGCTCCTTCCGAGGATGAAGCACCATAAAAAAACATTTTCCAAACTCATATGCTATTTACATTTTTTTTTTTTTTACTTTTTGTGTACAACTCTCTTCTGTATAAATTTCTTATATACAAATTTATTCTATACATTCTTCTATACATTCATTGAAAACATCATCAATTGATAATATGTAGTTTCCTAAATCCTGATCGGTGACATATACAGGGTAATTATTTAGGTTTTGTGGGTCACTTATAGTATATGCCAACCTTTTCTTTCTGTATAGGCATGTGAATTGTCCACCGAAAATTGAGATCGTAGCATATGTCATATCCAATTGAAGTGATCCTCCAATCTTGGCACCCCAAGATATGGATAACAACATGCCATACTTTGAAGGAACATCAACAACGACTACATCCATGAGAATACTTTTCACAGGAATCTGTGCAAGATTAAGTACCAAATATTTAATCATAACAAGACATTTAAATTTTCTTGAATCAAAATAATACAGATCTTGGTATGGTCTAGTAACCTTGAGACCCAGTTTTTCCATAATAACTTTGGGCATTAAGTTAAGGGAGGCTCCAGAATCCAACATACAATTATGTAATAGGTGATCATGCAAAGTCAGCGTAATATAAAAAAGAGTGGCAATATCTTTGGCATTTTCAATATGCGGACCAAACATTATAGTAGGACTATCATCTTCTAAATTAATGGTATAAGCATGACTTTCAGTATCTGAGAAAGTTATCATCTTGGCAATTTGTTTTCTATACGTCGGATTTTTAACCAGTTCAACTAGAGGTACCAAAATTTTGATTTTATTAATTTTGTTTTCTAGATTGAAAATTCCAATCGTCTTTTCAGCCTCTCTAGTTGGGATCTTTGTTTCTTTCTTTTCTAACCTATTAGTCTGTGTTGATTTTGTTTCGATGGTCTTTGTTTTAGCCATTTGCGTTTCAACTGGTTTTGTTTTAGCAGCTTGCGATTCAACTGTCTTTGTTTTGGCAGCTTGTGTTTCAGCGGATGTTTGAGATGCCTCATTTGTTTTGTTTCTTGACAAGATCATTTTCAGTGGATCAGTTGTAAACTTTTTATTTCTAGGCCTTAAATTATACTTCTGTTGTAGTTCATCCATTATAGTGTCGGTGATTCCTTGATATTCAAAATATCCCAGATTATTTATGTTTTCCTCATTTCCAAATAGGGGTTCTTGGTCCAAAGATCTTTCG
The DNA here is from genome assembly GCA_009831015.1 of Picea engelmannii. NCBI lineage: Eukaryota > Viridiplantae > Streptophyta > Pinopsida > Pinales > Pinaceae > Picea > Picea engelmannii. The sequence continues at coordinate 291,346 of ML796462.1, forward strand.
TAATCCTGTCTAGTTAGGTGAGGTTCTTGGTTGTCATCGCTAAGATTATTTATATCTTCATCTAAACCCTCATACTCTTGCATGTCATCACTTTGCATGATGTTTTATGTATTAAAAGGGACATTAATGTTTTGGTCCTCGTTTTTTACTTGTCTCTACAGGATCTGGGGGTTAGGATTCCTTTTGAACTCTTTTCTAGCAAATGGATCGGGTTTATCTTGATATAGTTCCATTCTAGATATTTTGTTTGATAATTATTTAATTATCTTAGACATGTCATCCATTTTATATTCGCCAGACCTCCCAGATCTAGAGGGTCTTGCTTGTTCTCTGAATCGTCTGGTCTCTTTATTTCTCGTTTCGATTTTAGATTTTAACTTTACCAATGCCATCATATTCAATTCAATTTATATAGCATCATCCTGCATTATTGTGAGGTCTGTAGATATCCTTTCCCTCAAAAGTAGGGAAAATTCGGGCTCAAAATCCCCTGCGAAAGTCACTTTTTCTCCAAGTTGGGAAGGTTTAACCTTGGCTGGAATTTTATTATATAATTTATTAAATCTCTGAGTAAATTCAAGAACTGTTTCTGAATTTTTCTTTCTTAGAGCTCTGAACTCAGTTAAATAATAAAGGTGATCTTTCCTCTCTCCCCATTGTCTCAGGAAGGTGTTTTCTAACTCATTGTATGTTCTAATGGAACCTACTGGTAGCCCTCAGAACCACGTTCTAAACTATCCTTCGAAAGTTTGAACTAGGAGCCTCAAATAAACATCCTTGTGTTCAAGGACAAGGATATCAACGAATTGGTCGAAAAAATGTATGTTCTATGTGCTGGTTAAGTCTCCTTATCTTGTGAACTTTGGTAGTTTTTTCATGTTGTTTTCAGGTAAATCATGAAGGGGAACCGGTAGGACTAAAGGATCATACCTAGCAACTACTTTGGTGAAAATTCTAGGATGTGGGGGTGTTCCATGACCACCTCCTCCTCCCCCTCCAACACCAAGTCCTCCTCCACCTTCGCCACCTCCAACACCACCTCTGGCACCACCTGCTCTGGCTGTAGCCATTGATAATCTAGGGGAGGAAACTCAGATATTATAGAGAGGATTTTCAAAAACTTGTAGGGAACTTTCGACTACCTCAGGATGAATTGAAAGAGGTTCTGGAAATGGATCGTTAGTAGATAGAAATATGAAAAGGGGGGGAAAGGGAAACAGGGGCCAAGTTATTTGGATTTGCAAGATATATAAATGGGAGAACCAACTAGAGTTGAATCAGAGCGTAAGATGTATTCTTCAAAGCTTCGAGGAGCTGGAACCTTTATTTCGGGGACCAACAAGATATCAATAAGAGTAGGTATCGAGATGGGTCTTTTACCTTTACTATTAAAGGGGTCAGACAAATCGGTCTTTGATTTTATCTTAGGTAAAAATAACTTGGGGTTTATGATTTCAGTTTCGAGTTTATTAGTTGATGTTTCTCCGAAATGGATTTGGGTGGAATATTCTTGTGGAGTTAACTGTTCAAGTGGAACCTTAGCATTAGATTGTGTAGTTTTGGGTTGATAAACCCTACTTGTGGATGTAGCATCTTGATTGAGGTATCCCCTTGGTTTTAATAGTTTTTTAGGATCAGATACATGCGTAGTCTATTGGTCATCTAGGTTCTTTCTGGTATTCTTTCTACTGAATGCCAGTTTTTCTAAAGTGGAGTCGCCAATTAAAAAATAAAAATTAGCCTTATTATAGTATTTAATATTTGTTCACTATAAAAGAGAGAAACTTACCTTGTCGTTCTCCCAGGGAAAAATAAATTCGTTTCTCCGTCCCCGGCAACGACACCAAAAAGATGATGTTCCTAAGATTAAACTTAAGGCTCAAATAATAATGTCAGGCATCAGGAATTTAATGAATATTTTAGAAGGTTCTTTTTCTTTCGTTGATTATATAAGAGTAAATCCTCAAATGAAATTAATAATAGAATAGGACAGAGGTCATGTTTATTCATCTGAGTCGATTAATAAAATCAAGAGATATGGGGAAAAACTTACAAAACTGTTAAACAAAATGATGTATCAATGACATATAAATCTTACCTTTCTCGTAGTAGAAGAAAATGTAAAATGCACCCTTGAAAGGATATAAGATACAGTGATCCAAGTAGCTTGCAGGTCTTGTATTTACTAATAGAAAATATAGAGCATAAAATCCTTGTTTATCAAATAACCGATAAAATGTGATTACAGTAGATGTTGTACTAAGTTCCAACCACTCACTTATCAAGGAGTAACATAAAGAAAACTAGAAGTATGGAATACAAAGGGAGAACATTAATCAAACTGCACAAAATTTGGAATCCTTGTCTACACTTGTATTAATAATCACAAAGGATGAGTTTTTTTAGTTACAATACGGCAAGAAGCAACATGTTTTTAATCTTCAAAATATGTATTTATACAAAAGGTTCTCAACCCTAAGCAGTTGTAATTCTCCTTATTTCTAAAATAGTAAAAATTACAAAATGTGAAATTTGAAATGCTTCACTTGCATCTCCCATGTATCTTCGCCATGCTGGCCTAGACAATTTTTCTTCGCATACACCAGCTCAGAAAATAGTTGGTCTCTAATCATGACCTGTGCATCATTTTTTCCTAGATGTGTTGGCTTTCCCTTGTTTGATGCAATGAATGCATCTGCCCACAAATTGCACCACCAGGCTGGAGTTCTCTATGGTATCGTTTGCCTCAAAGGTATAAAAATTCATTTTTATATGAGGCACTTATCTTCCACCCTCCTAGATTCTAGAGATAAATATTGTAGTCTTAAGATAAGGTTGACTATCCATTTATTCATCAGAGTAAGGTCAACTTGTTTCAATAGTAAAATTTCGGCTCGGGATTCTTCCATACTTGTTTTGAAATCAGATTTTTTTTGTCCATATCAATCTGTCTGAGGGCCTCAAAGATATTTTCTCTTCCCACGTATAGTGAATCTTTGTCAAGAGCATAAAATGATTCTTCACAAGCTCTTTTCACTTCCTTGGCCAACCTTTAACTTTCAATTATATTAGCCTCCCACGTCTTAAGTATTATGTCTCCTCGGGTTTGTTCTAAGAGGGAAAATTCAGTGATCTTGGTGGCTTCCTCCTTTTTTGTTGATAGGACAACCTCCTGGAATGTAACTCTAGTTGCAATGGCCTCCTTCTCTTTTATGAAAATATTATCTAAAGATCATTCTGCCAATCGATAATAGTCTTGAATTCCTTTTATTTTAGTCAAAAGCATTCACTGGGCTGATCCCATCTTCTCGTGTATCTATAAAACTTGAGCTTGGAAAGATGATATATACATTGCTGCTTTTTCAGTCAGGCTTATTTTCACCTACAACTGTTTTATCAATTCCTTGCTTACATGTGAATTTCTTTGAATCTCATCAAGGATGATCTTCATCTATTGAATATCCTACCTGTCGTGGGCTCTAATCTTCTCAAATCCTTTATTCATCTCGCTCCTAACTCCCTGGTCTGCAATATTTATTTTGTCCTACAATTGGCTCACTGGAAACTCCTTTTACTTCAACTTTTCCTTCAGGTTGCCCACCGAAAACTAGTTTGTAGTGGAAAAGGCTCCTAATGAATTTGCCACGTCTATAGCGAAATCTGTTTCTTTTTGGGCCTATCCATCATACAATACTCTATGCCTCTTGATAGGCACACCCTTCCTCTAATTTGTTTCTCCTTTTACTACAACCTTTCTCTTCTGGCTAAAGAATATGATGGAAGGGGGAATCTCTTCTACGGAAATAGGCATGATATCCTCTATGAATACCTCTTCAACACTAGGGTTCCGTCTACTGGACTGTATTGACATGATAGATTGAATGGGGATGCTGATCTCGGTAGATGGTTGTTTCTCAGTTGTGTCAATAGCTGACTTTCCTAGCGTGAATGGTGTTTGTTATTCTCCCCTTTTTATCGAGGCTTTAGCCTGAGATTTATCTTGATCACCTGTTGGGTTTGTCAATGCAGTATCCTCCACATGAATTGAAACCTTGGTTTTCTCCAGATGCTCTTGAGCATCCTATCCACTGGAGCTCCTTGTTTCAACACTTCGGTTCTCAATTCTCTATGTAGTTTGAGATGTCAGTGTTTCTCCCTGCAATAATTTTGGAAGGACATTTATTCGATGCTTTTGGAAGTTATAAATCTCGACCAATTTATCTAGAGCCAAAGATTGAACTTGAATCAAGACCTCTTGATAGGACATTTCTCCTCGAAATATTTCGTCCTGAGGAGAATCTTCATGTTAATATCTTTTCAAATTGTAGAGAGCCATGTGATTACCTATGACCTTCTGCAGATCGTGATTCTTGAATTCAATATTGACCAGCTTGATTTCTTCTAGGGCCGCGGCTTCTACTTTCAAATGGTCGAAATCCAGCAGAGAAAACATATCAATCTGCATAGGAAAGGTGGGCCATACCCTTTTTTGTACTACTTTCAGCTCCTTAATAATTCCCCCATGCACAATTTGATGTGCTACTTTGAAGTACACCAATCGAACTGGTAAAAATTTAGGCAGAGCATGTGGAGGAAATGAACAACCAAAAACCCTAATATAGGAGAAATTCTCTTCAATGTACCAATCATCTATCTTTCCCAGATTAGCCACTATTTTGTCAGAAATCCTGGGAGGTGGGAAACCATATATAGCGGTATGCATTGACACCACCTGGTTGCATATTTCGTAGAAGAAATATTTCGCTTTATCTTCCCAAAGTTTCAAATGATAAACATGTATGGGATTGACACTAGTTGGAGTCCAGTTCTAGCCCATCAGAGGAAAATGTTTCATAAAGAAAACGATGTCCATGATGTAAGTTGACATAAAAAATGTGGCAGGTTGTCCCTTGGCTTTCAATGATTGATATTCTGTAATCTCCCTAACCAAATTGTCTGACAACATCTTGGCCCAATCAAAATAATACCCATCTGCTATCGTCTACATAATAGGCACCCACGATAATGAGAAATGGGCTATGATTTCCCTTTTGTAGAGTCTAAACATCATCATTTCTACATACATCATGTGAGGATCTAGTGAGGAAACTGTGTATATGCCATGGGAGTTAGCTCTGAACTTCTCAAGGAGAGAGCACCAATACTTAATTAATTTAGGCAGGTTTCTTCTATATTGGGCACATTCCTTCTTGTCAAAGTCCACTAGGAAGTCGACATTGTAAATGAAATTGGGTGTTGGAGACAATTTGTACATTACCTATAAAGGTTCTAGCCGAAAAGACCCAACTACGGCCTTTTGGGAATTGAATATGGTCTTGGTCGGGATATCAATGTTTTCCAGCGCCTAGCCAATCATATCATTGTAAGGTAGGAGACTAGGCCTCGTTGATCTCTTATGTAGCTATGATTGGGAAACAATTTTGTATTTGGTATCCAGGGTTTCTGTTTCCTCGTCACCTTAATTGTCTAGGCAATTGACCAATTCATGCTATACAATATTAAATACCTGCGTCTAGTATTTAATGGTGTCTATGCTTATGGGTGAAGTGTCAGAAAAGACATATGTTTTCTGGCTCGAACTTTCACCAGTCCCTTTAACCATTTTTCATGGAGCCATGATAGTAGTAAACCCAAGACTGTGTTACTTGTCATGGAAAATGCACAAACTTGTTATCTTGCTAAGCTTGTTGTTCTCTGAAAATGAAAATAGAGTTCAAAATTCAATATCTTTTTCACCTTAAGAGTATAAATTTATGCATACCTCCACTGACAATGTATTTACTTTCTTTAATGGAAGAGATTTATGCGGTGTTATGATATATTATTTGAAATTATTGTCGTAGTTCGATTATTAATTCTATTAACGTTTGGTGGTTCATGATCGGGAAAAGAATACATGAAATTTGAATTTATCCGCATTACGATTCAATGAAAGATTAATCACAAGATAATCGTCATTAATGTATTAGCTAATTGCACTTATTGTTAAGCAAATTTCAGAATTTCGGATCTCGGGATATCCTATAACAGTTTATGATACGACTTTTGAAATGCGAAATCGCGATGTGATTAATTAATTCTAATCATGTTTAACCTTTTTAAATAATTGTGATTAGCCTCAAAAAAATTGAGGTTTCAGATCTCAGGATATTGATAGTCGCTCGAGGCAGGATCCCAGAAACGTGAAATTGCGATGTAATTAATTAATCATTAATAGTTTTTAATCCTTAATTAACTCGACTTAAATCTTAAGACATTTCGACATTTCGAGCTTTGGGATATTAGTGATATGATAGATGGTGAAGACCCAATTTCTGAAATCGTGAAACTATTATTCGATTTTGTAATCGGATTTTAGTTTCTTTTTAAGTATTCATTACTTCATTTGTTTGGTCAATTAACTTCATTTAAAAATCCGACAGGTCATTTCCGAAATATACGTCGGATATTAAAGGGTATGTGTGTGTGGTGAATTGGATATTTTGAACACTTTTTGCGTATCAGGACTTTGGAAGTGAGGCATGTTGAAATGCCTGAACTACAAAACTCTGAATCCCAAAATTCTAAAGTATTCTATAGGGATTTGACTCTTTAACAAGTAGGTGGCTCCATAACTTCTAAGAGATTAGGATCATTTGATTTTATGGAAGGCTTTATCAACGACGAGAATCAAGCGCGCGTTATTTTATTTTATAATGGAAACATAATTTATTTAAAGACTAAAGTTCAGAAATTTATATGTGTTCCAACAATCAACAGGGTCAGAGGCACAAGGAAAGAATGAGACATATCAAAAGAATGGTTGAGTTGGAATATGTCACCACCTCGAACACAAAGTCAATCATCCTGACATGGTTTGAAGAGGAAATGTCAACAACACAACAAGGGGAAATAGGGAATAGCTCTGGGGATCGAAATGGTATTTTGATCCCTAACCCAGAGACACCTATGAAGCTTGATGAAACAATGGGACCGTGATAGACCCACAAAGGGGAGGAAGTTTTGGTTGAGGATATCACCAACTAGTTAGAGTCTGGAAGGGAAGAAGAAGACATAGACCCAATAGAGGCAATACCATATTCTATGGGATAGAAAATTAAGGCACAAAACACCATGGATATTATATTCCCTTGTCTCCCAGACACAGTAATCACTGTGGATGATATGCTGGGAAAGATACCAAAACTTAGGTACGCAGACCAAGATGTGCATGATGCAACCAAATTCTCATATTTGGTCGAGGAGACTTATATAATAAAAACAGGGGAAATTGGGACCCTGGGTAAACCAACAATGGAGCCCGCACAAGGGATAATCGGGTTATGTAACTATGGAATTATGAACCTATTGGGTATACTTCATTTCATGTGTGATAAGAATGTCGAGCTCTATGTCAAGAAACTAGTCTCTCACATACATGGACGCATGTTGTGGATGGATAGGCCAACACATGTAGATGTGGTACTAATTTCCAAGATCACTGAACTACCAAAAATCAACTTGTAGCCAGAGGAATACTTGGATAACAAGGCACACGAGAAGGAAATAACAGAGTTGGTCAAAGCATAGTTTGGCACTAGTCGGGACAATAGAGGCATCGTACTGAAGGATATCAACAATAATGCGAAAAGGTTCACCAATAATCTCATGACTTACAAACTATCGAGGAAATTATGAAAACAAGAAGTGACATTAGGCGTTATTGCAGTAGTTGCGCAGTGCACGAAAGGATTAATGTTCAGCTCGATGCCATACCTACTGAACCAATTTTTGATAGACTATAGAGATGCGAAGGAAAATGGAACTAAGTTCCATTACTCCTGGCTGATCATTCTGATAGCATTGGAAGGATGGGAGGAGCCAAAATTATAAACATCTTGGATAGGATAGGGAAATGTTATGCGGCTAGATATGAGTCCATATGGTAGGCCAAATATAACAAGACACAACAAGAAAACAACACAGTTTTTGCAATGTTGCTGGAAGAAATACAACAATACAGCTAATGTATGGTGCATACCTATGGAGGTGACCGAGGATACTGAAGGGATATCCAAGTTCAAGGAATACCAACACCACATGTGGATCCAGGTCATAAGGGATCCAAAGAAAGAATGGTTAGAAATGAAGTATTTCATCACCAAGGAAGAGGTGGAATGAATAGTCAAAGATTGGCCTACGCAGTGGTAGTTTCCAGTATCAAAACCAAAAACAAGGCCAATAATAGTGCAATCCTCTAGGCCTAAGGACAAGGCTGAAGTAGGCTCTACAACAAGAACAAACAGCATGAACGATAATACTAGAATGGCTACAACATGAAATAAACCAACCGAGAGCAACACAGTACCAAAAACACTAAGGAGAACAACAACAACAACAACATCAAGGACATGAAACCAACCATAGACAGGAAAGAAATATATTTCATAGACTGGAAAACAAAGGACCCAGGGTACAACAAGTGGGGTGCATCCTTCACAGACAATAAGGAAGTTAGCACGGGAAAAAAAGGTGCATAACAAAATGAAGTATGACACATAAGACCAAGTCATCACCCTGATAGAGGATGATGCAGATCTATTCGTGGAAAAGGTCCATTATAGGGGGGAAGAAGTGGTATGCATTGCATAGGTGCAATGAGAAGAGATCATGGCCAAGCTCATAGAGTTCCATTAGAATCTACAACAAATATGGATCCAAGCACATGCCATAGTGCAGCAACAGGAAAAGACACAATGACCACATGTGCAGAAAGAAGGAGAGGAGACAGTGCAGTTGGTAGTCCAAGGCAGGGAGACTTTTATAGTCATGCATGAAATGATCAGAATGAATCAGGAGACTATGTATAAAGCCATGGAGGATGTGGATCAATTTTAAGTTTCATGGCACCAATACCCACCAAGGAAGTGTACAGACTCTCGACCAGCGTAATGCAAGAGGTGCAATATAGGGCCCGCATGGATGAAACCAAATTGGAGGTGGGTAGCGGAGTCACTGAAATGCTACAAATCACATGTGAACAACTAAATTCAGAGAAATAAGAGGAGAAAGGATGTGCAGATAAACTAGAACAAGTATTAGCAGTGTTTTATGATCGCATCCTAGAAAATGCACAAGCACTTGAGAGGAGTGCAGAGGAGAATATCAACATGATCGCACAAATAATTGGTAGATATAAGTAGGAAATTGAGGATCTCAAATAAACTCTCAAACCTATGACTCCTCCCGAGGTTTAAGAGAAGAGAGAACAACAATATGCACTCCAGATAGCTGAGATGGAGAAAGAATCAAGGGTGGTAGAAGAGATTTTTGATAGAGCTGCGTAGATATGGACTATCATGGAAGAAGACGAGAACTTCCAACAGTGGGACCAAGAGGAGGAGACAATTAGCGCTACAATACAAGAGCTAAAGAAAAGGAAAAAAACAATGAGCATCACAAAGTGCTTGAAGGGAACTCAAGAAATGAAGACTCTATAGACATAATTGAAAATTGTGTAGACAAAGAAGAAAGAAAGACAAATCGAATTGGAACCCCTCCAAGAAAAAGAAACACAAATGATTGTGTAGTTGGAGGAAGAGAAGAAAATTATGGCATAGGCACAAACATAAGGTGAAACATTGATGCAAGAGGAAATAATAGTGCAGTCAGTGGAGGCACTAACAGGAAAAGATTGTTATGAACCAAATATCAATATAGCATAGAAAAACCTCAGAAAAAGTACTCAACGCCTTGAAAAACAGTTAATTTTAGATAATAAGCCTCTTCAAGGGGGAAACCTCCTTTTACCCCACTTAAATTTTCAAGTACAAGATGATTCAAAATTAAAATGTCTCCTTGGTATATATAGGAGACTAGGAGGTATAATTACAACTAATGGCCTAAAGACAACATAAATAAAATAACATTACTAATATAATATGCCCCAATTAAGGGGTAATGAGCCAATATTAGGGCTTAACATGCCCCTCCCCTTGAGAAAAGTGTTGTCTGCAACACTTGAGTAACTCTTGATGCTTATATATAAAATACTCATCTTCCCAAGTGGAATGTTCAGCCGGTAGTTTCCTCCATTTAATGAGATACTCTGAAATGGATCTATTCCTCAGCTGGCGAATTCTTGTGTCAGTGATGGCCTCAGGCTCCAATATGATTTTTCCTTCCTCATCAAGTTCTGGAAATATAGTTTGAACTAGGATCTTGTCACCTATAACCTTCTTTAAGCATGAAACATGGAAAACTAGGTGTACTCATGAAGATGTAGGCAGCTCCAATTTGTATGCCATAGTACCAATCTTTTGCAAAACCTTATAAGGGTCATAGTACTTTGGTGATAATTTATTATCCTTATTGGCTTGCTTGAGGGACATCTCTTTGTATGGTTGTAGTCTTAGAAACACCCAATCCCCTACTTCAAAACTTCTTTCACTACGATGTTGATCTACTAGTTGTTTCATGCGATTTTGTGCCATGGTCAGGTTGTCCTTTAATATTTAGAGAACTTGTTGTTGATGCTTGATCTGATCTTCCACTACTTGAACCTTAGATTTTTCTTTTAGAGAAGAAGTGATGGAAGGAGGGTGGTATCCATAAAGTGATATAAATGGTGTCATTTTTGTTGTAGTATAAAAGGAAGTGTTATACCACCATTCTACCAAGGGTAACCATTTGAACCATTGTGTTTGTTTATCAAAGACAAACCAACGAAGGTAGCCTTCGAGACATTTGTTCACTATCTCGTTTTGTCCATCAGATTGAGGATGATAGGATGAGCTATGAGCCAATTGAGTACCCAAACAAGAAAATAATTCTGTCCAAAAATGTTCAGTGAAGATGGGATCTCTATCACTTACAATAATCTTTGGGCTGCCATGTAGCTTTTTAACTGTCTCCATGAATGCGGTGGCAATTGTACTAGCTTTGAAGGGATGAGAGAGTGCACAAAAGTGTGCATACTTGGTCAGTCTATCAACAATCACCATGATGAAACTCTTTCCTTCAGACTTTGGTAACCCTATGATGAAACCCATGGAAACCTCCTCCCAGCGCTGACTTGGGATGGATAATGGTTGTAAAAGACCTACGGTCTTAATTGTTTCCACATTATTTTGTTGGCAAACCAAACATTCTACCACAAACCTTTGAACATTAGTTTTAAGGAAATCCCGAAAAAAATCCTTCTTGACTCTATGGTAGGTTTTCAAAAATCCCAACTTCCTTCCTACTGGAGAGGTGTGCAATTCCAATAGTACCTTTTGTTTGAGTTGGGAGTTCTTACATAAATATAAGTGATGTTTGTACCATAGTGAATCAGTTTTCCATGTAAATGCATCTGATGCACTGGAATCTTGTTGCAACCTTTGAATGAGAGTCCACACTTTTTCATCATTCTTCCATTCATCTCTTTCTTCTATTATCCAATCAGGTTGGATGATCAGGATAGCACAGAGAAAGGCCTCAGCATCTTCATCCTTTCTTGAGAGTGCATCTGCCACAACATTTTGATTCCCCTTTTTATAGACAATTTAAAAATCATAACCCAATATCTTGGTTACCCATTTTTGTTGTTCTTCTGAAGATCGTCTTTGTTCCAAGAAGTATTAAAGACTATCATGATCTGTTTTGACCTTGAAGTACCTACCTATTAGGTAAGGACACCATTTCTTCAATGCATGTAGTATTTCCATCATTTCCCTCTCATAAATGGGTTTGTGTAAGTCCTTTCCCTTGAGTGGTCGACTTTCAAAAGCCAGAGGCCTTCCTTCTTACATTAGGATAGCACCAATTCCATTTCCCGAGGCATCACATTCCTCAATAAAGGTTTTTGTGAAGTTTGGAGTGGTCAAGACAGGAGCTTTACACATCACCTCTTTAAGTTTTTCAAAAGTTTTAATTGTCTCTGGAGTCCATGAAAATGCATCCTTCTTATTTAGTTCCGTTAAAGGTACTGCTATTCTTCCATAGTTCCAGACAAACTTGCAGTAGTAACCTGTCAAACCCAAAAATCCTCTAAGATTCTTTAATGTTTTGGGAATCGGCCAGTCCATCATGGCCTTAATCTTGTTAGGGTCTACCTTGACACCTTCATGAGATACAATATGACCCAAATACT
>ML796462.1:321376-336215 GCA_009831015.1 Picea engelmannii
ACAAATCAACTCCCAAAACCAAAGCTCTTCTCCTAAATTCCTGAGTAAAACTTTGTACATTCTGTCCTTTTGCTTGTCTAAAATTCTGCCATTCCATGGTTGCCTTTTGTTTATAAGACAATGGATAAAATTGTTTTTTAATTTCTATTATGAAATCATTCCAAGAAAGCAAAATTTTTCCATTCTTTTTCATTTCTTCCTGTGTCTTAGATTCCCACCAAATAAGTGCTGAATCATCTAATCTTAATGAAGCTAACTGAATTTTGGTTTCATCATCTTGAATCTTTTGTATTATAGAATAGATTTCAATTTGACGTATCCAGTTATCTAACTTTTCAGCGTTAACTTCTCCATTATAAAGTGGCAACTCAAATTTTATATCAAGCTTTAATGAAGGAATTTGCGAAGGAGTTTTACCATGCCCATTCGAAATATGTTTCGAACTGGTAGAAGAAGAAGAATAAGAAGATGATGATGATGGAGGAGAGGGTGGTGGAGAAGCATCATTCCCTACATCTCTGTTTGGAGTCTTGTCACCACCGCCTCCCTTATGCATTGAAGGGTTGGAGACTTCACCTTGCGACATCATGTTCCATTCCATCATGACCTTCATCATATCTCTCAACTGTATGATAGTCTGCCTGAAATCTTCCTCTTCAGTCAGAACATGTTCATGACCTTCTGCACTAGCCATGCTTGGTGAATGTCTCTCCGTAACTTGCGGTGAATGAAACTGCTTCCTCCTTGTCGGATAAGAACTTGGATCCACAAGTTTACCTTCTCCTCTTGTGAGTTTCAACCTTGTGAGCATCAGAAACAAAACTTGCAAACAATCAAGTCTTTAAAACCAGTGCTCTGATACCAACTTGATCTAAAATTGTGAAGACTTGAAAAACTTGAATAATTATTGCAAGTTAAATGTTATGTGTTTAAAGAAAAAGGATCAATTTGCAACACATAAATTAAGGATTACTTATGAAAAATACACATAGATAGCATCATAAACATAGAACATAAACACATGTGCACAACAATTGATAAAGGAGTTCACCCCTCTTCTGGGCTATATCTCCTGGTCCAGCTTCCAATGGATCATTATTATTAATTGCTCAAAAAGTTCTCAAAAACATGTCTTACAATGCTCGAAATGTCAAATCGACTGCTCCAATGGCTTTCCAGCATCCCAAAACCCCTGTCTGGGCTCTTTCAACACCTCAATCGGTCGAAAAATGAGAAAGATAGGCCTCCTGGAAGTCTCCTTCTCCAAGCTTGTTGTCTCTGGTTCTACAATTCACACCCTCCTTGAACAAACCTGGCTCACACACTCTTTTAAGCATAAAAACCCAGCATCGGGCGCAACCGCGCCAACGGTGCAAACCGTAGGATGGTTAAGGCGCCTCCAGCCCCTAACCGCCTCGACACCTGGGCATATGGCCATGTGACCTCGCGCGTTGGAAAATGGTGGTTATACCCGTTATAACCGTGCAACTTCCGGTTTGGGGTCACATGTGGTTTCAAACTCGTGCCAACATTTAACACATGGTTATATATATGAAACCACGGGTCGTGGTTTCAAACCCCATGTGTACACATTGGTATATGTTATATATATAATACAATACAATTCGCGCCAAACGGTCGGGCTATAAAATATGTGTTGGGTCATATGTGAATCAAAACGACCGCGGGCCGGGGCTTAGCCCCAACCCTACCCTCCGCCCGATATACAACACATTAATCATAAATATAATGTTTCCCGTAATGATAACAAGGAACAAACGGTGGTGTAATGGCTAGCGGAGGTTCATGAAGGCATTAGTGTGGGGGGAGGTCTGGGGGTCAAACCCCGCGGACTCCCAATACAATTTTATACAACCAAATAAACAATAATGAGGGGGACACGTGGCGCCCATGGATTGGGCCACGTGCCCTCATATTACTTGCCACCAATCGAACACGTGTCACCACCCGATTCACCAGCAACCAAGCAATAAACAACTTCCATGTCATCACTGTACAACATATACAGTCCTGCCACATCACCATACGGACTGTACGGACTGTACGGATAGGTACAATCAGCATCCAAATTTTTTTGCCTGTTTGGCTTGGTGAACAGATCGCGATATCTTCTCCATACGGACTCCATTTGAGAAAGTAAATATATCGCCGGAATCAAGAAAACGAGACGGATGAAATGTCACTATTTTTGTCACATTCCGAGCACCTTGAAAAATGAGCAAAATTTGATCCCCTGATCATTGATTCAATGTTAATGATTTTGGTTATCGCTTATGGGATGATGAAAATCAAAAAATCATTAGGAGTAGAGATGTCATATTCAATGAGAAGGTCATGTACAAATATCAAATACAAGTAAATATACAAGAAAAATAAATAAAAAATACACAGTGCTTGATGATATTACTGAAAAAAGAAATTCCAAAGGTACCAGAAAATCAAAATGTACAACAATGGGAGCAAAAAGTACCTCAAACTCCTACAAGTGTTGTTAGAAGATATACTAGGTTAAGTAGACCCCCAAAATTATACTCTCTATCATTGTATTATTTATTGTTGATTGGTTCTGGTGAACCAAAATATTATGAAGAGACAATGCAGGTAGACACTAAAAAGAAGTGGGAGCAAGGCATGAAAGAGGAAATGGATTCCTTGGTAAATAAATGGAATTGGGAGTTGGTTCAATTTCCTACGGGAAAAAGAGCATTGCAGAATAAATGGGTTTATAGGTTGAAGGAAGAAGATGGAGGAAAAAAGAGGCACAATGCTAGACTTGTTTTAAAGGGGTTTGCACAAAATAAAGGTATATATTTTGATGAAATATTTTCTCATTTTCTTAAGATGACTTCAATTAGAACTATTTCAAGTCTTGTGGAAGTAGAAGATTTTCATCTTGAACAATTAGATGTAAAGACAACTTTTCTCCATGGGGATTTGGAGGAAGAGATTTATATGTAGAAGTGTTGGGTTGGTGTTTTGACTATTTTTTCCAATGGCCAAATCCTTTTTTCATATGACATTATATACTATATGCTCTCATTTAGCCATTTTAAAGGTATTATCAATATTTATACATCAATTCACCATGGAATCACACAAGGTATGTATAATCATCGTTTTTGCAATGGTTTTATGATTATTTCATCTCAGTTAATTGATTATGAATATCTAACGTTATGGATTTCTTGCAACAGTTCAGAATCGTGATCTGATCCTCCATCTAGTCTCTCGTTCGACAATATGTTCAACACTCCATCTGACACTTGATTCGGCACTCGGAGCACATAGGAGCTGGTTGTTAGCACATTGGCAGCCTTTGATGGATGAATCAAAGATATGGGTTTTATGCCCACTCGTTCCCTCCAACTATGGAGCTCGACACATCTCGGATTGGGTAGTTGCAGCAGCCGCTAAGTGGAGCACACAAAACTATTAAGGAATATGCTTCTGTTGAAATGAATTTAATGAAATTACTGTTTTTAGAGAGAGTCGACTCTTCCAGTGGTCGACCTCTCAAGATCTGTAATAATCTATAAATACCGTTGTATATGACACGAAGAAGACATGAATTTTATATTATACATAGATATTATCTCCATATTGTTCTAGACTCTATTTTTATGATCAATGCTAATACTGTGTTAACTCAGTGATTGCATTTTCCTGTTGAGTAGTGCCATAACCTTCTAGGGGGCCCACCAGTGGTTTGGGTGATTGTTTATACCAGCATATATTTTCATTTATATAATTTCGTTTCATACTTCTTAGATTTTGAAATTGGTTATTTACTGTGTATATCTTTTAATTTCAAATTGCTTGCTCACTGTTTATATCTTTTAATTCCAGATTGCTTGTCTAATTCACCTCCCTGTATATCTTCTCTTATGTGCATATCACTTTCTAAATTGTGTGTGTTATAGAGTATGTGTGTATGTCCATAGTTGTGTGTTGATATTTAGAATCCTAACATTTCATTTGCAAGTTGTAGAATATGTCTAGTTATATTGTAATGTCTTTTTCTCCCTTGTTGTAAATTACTCTGCAGAGTACTAGTTTAGATATTGTTTATTTATTAAGTTGTAATTTCAAATACTCTCTGTAGGTTTTCTTTATTTGCTAATTTTGGTTTTAGCATCAACATGATAAGATAGAAGTGGATTTTGATTTATGATTTCCAGTAGCATCTTAGTTGATTTTGAGCATGATCTTCAAGGATATCTTAGTTAAATTTAGGTTATCATGTTTAATGAGATCCCAATTATGAATTTGAATTATGATTTTTAATTAGCATTAGTTATGAGTTTGCAGGTTTGCAGGAATTATTGATTCTATACAGAGTATTCTCGATGATTATCTTAGTTATGAATTTGAATTATGATTTCTAATTAGTACTAGTTATGAGTTTATATATTTGCATAAATTGTTAATTTTATTTCCAGCACTAGAGTGATAGGATATGAATTGATTTCAATTATTTTTGTACAAAGTTTTTAGATTGTGTTAATTCTAAGTAATTGTGAGTTTTTACTTTAAGAATAGAGTTCACTTGTAAAGATAGTTTTGACAGATTATTTTCTTACTTGTTACCTGCTTGTTCGTTCATAGGTAGATTAAATAAATAGATTAAATAGGTCAAAAATAGATTATTTGTTATTTTCTTATTTATAGATAGATTAAACAGTTCATGATCCTAGATTGTTTAAAGCTACTTAGATCAAATAGTTCATAGTTCTAGAATTGCTTGAAGTTCATTAGTTAAAGTTTTCTTTGTGTATTTAACATAGAATATGTTGTTTAAATAGATTTTAAAAGTCATCTTTTTAAAAGTAGAATTGTAAATTGAAAAGAGTGTTGATCCCTAGGGTAAACCATCTCCTTAGCTAGTCAATGTTTCTGTGAGATTTTCTTTCCATTATCTAATTTTATTAGCCTTATATTAGATTAGGCTAGGACAAGAGAGATTATAGCTCTAGACCTGAGCATACAGTGATGGCACCTCGAAGCCTATGAGCCTCGGGTTGAAAATTTAATGTCGAAATAGATAGCATATATTTCACTTGACATTTTTGGCATCGTTGTTGGGGAGGTGCTAAAGGAATTAGAGCTTAGGTAGGTAGGATGCATTTAATTACACAACAAGGGGGAGGAGAAAATTTAAGACAAGAGGTAAGAACCCATGCATCCATTTTAATGGGTTGCGCCAAAGCCTTGTTGTTTGCTTTCCGCAAGAGTGTTTACTTTTTCTGCAAGTTTGATTAATTTTCGTAGTTTGTTTACTTTTCTTAGTTTGTTTACTTTCCTGCAAGCATGATTTCTTTCTTGCAATTGTTTTTTTCTTTTTGAATAACTAACTCTTGTGAAAAGATAAATTGGTGACAATGAGGTCTAAAGTAGCATGAGGAGTTCAAGTTTTCTTTAAGTAGTATGCTTTAAGTTTTGCAATTCATTTCATTTTATTTTTTTCAATAGCGTTGAATTTTAGTATTATTTCATTGGGTGTTGTTTGTTATTCAGTTTATTTATTTTTCTTAGTGTGTTTACTTTCTTGCAATTTACTTTCCTGCAATTTAATTTTATGCAAGCGTGTTTTTCTTTCTTTCTGTAAGTTTGGGTGTGTTTACTTTCCGAAATTTAATGTAGGAGTGAATGTGAGTTTGATTTATTTACTACAAGGGTGTTTTATTTCATACAAATGTCTATTTGATTTATGCAAATATGTTTTTGTGGTAGGTAGTCTTGATTAGAATCATCAAAAACACATATAAAATTTTGGGTGTTGTAAGAACCCCAAACACTGATCTTTGTGTGAACCAAGTTTTATCAAACGACAAGATGAACTTAGAAGAAAACATTATCTTGAGGGAATTTTTTCAAATTCTAGAAGCAGCCAAGATTTCTTCTTTTCAGGAAGAACACATTTTGGCAGCAACCAAAAGTGTTTCTACCTCTCTGGAAATATTAGAAGAATCAAGGTCCTATGAGCTACAAAATGATTTTCCTTGCCAAAATGGAAAGGAAGCTGAAACTTTATGGACTACATCCGATGGCGAGAGATCACTAATACTTGAGATTGAGGAGTTCTCAACATTCATCTCAGCATATCCTTTATGTACTTCAGAAATCAATCATACAGAAGAGGAGGATCTACATAGCATGATGAAGGAGAGAATAGAAATTACTGTCGATGGAAATCAAGATTACATTAAAATTTGGTTTCAAGAGTTCAACGGGCCACAATACTATTCTCTTCTTCAACACCTTTTGATGCCAAAACCAGTAGGTTGGTTGGTTCTTCATATCCAAGTAATAAATGTGGTAACTTTTTCATATGTGGATATGTGTATGTTTCTTATCTTGCTTCGCACATGTTTACATTGGAAAAGTTCTTACACTTGAATAAAGACTTTCCTTTCTTTTTAGGTAGAGTGGGATAATAAATAAAAGCTGCATGTTGTTAGTTTATCTTAAAGTCTAATGCAGCCTCATTTTACATTTTCTTTTTAATAAAAGAACTATGAGATACATGTGCCTCTGACTTGATCTCATTGTTCTCATCAGTTTTTGATATTTTAGAGTGTGGTTTTTGAAAGACAGTTTTAGAAAATTTTTGCAGGTATTCATCTAACAACAAGTGGAAAAATCCAAGGAGACAGAAAGGGAAGTATTTTACTTCGGAATAATATGTTGCTATATTTGAACTCTGTTGTCTCCTTAAGCATCAATTGGATAATGACTTTTTATTATGCTTAGGAAATTGGCTACTTTAAATTAGCCATTTTTACAAAATTTCTATCTTTCTTTCTCTCAAGGCAACTTTAATGGAATTTTCTCATAACCTCCACCACTAGAGTATATAAGGAAGTGACAACTTGTCTTATCAAACCTAGAGGTTACTCATACAATTTCCCCAAGAACCTTGAGTGGGTGAGTAAAGTATATTTATGAAAGAGTAGGAAGAAGGTCTGATTAGCAGTTAGCCATGGAAACATCAATATAACTTCAAAAAAGAAGAAAGCGAGTAGGGACTGAAGATACATTTATGTTCTTTTCCAATGGTACCATCCAATACACACTAAAAATTCTTGATTATACCATATCTTTAGATTGGCTACGCCCACTTAAGTATCCCTTACATAAAGACAATCTATAAGGAATACATAAAGAAGAGTCATCCTCTAACATAAATACCATCCGAGTCCTAAATAAAAAAATTCATAGATGCCTCCCCATCTTCTTGCAAAAAGAAATCTTTATACAAAAATGTTAAAAGATGGTAGACCAGTCTCTGTTGTAAAAGGGTGTAAGAGGATAACCCGTCAGGATACTGAACTGGTATGTTGGCAGCGGGTACCAGCCTATCATATGACTAGGTAAACTGGTCGGAGTACTAAACAATCTTGCTAGTAGTAGGACATTCTACCTAGCGAGGGTGATGATCTGACAAAAAATAAATAAAATTCCTAAATGTTAAAACTTGTCCTGAAGTATGGCATTACTTGTAGGCAAGGTTGAAAAGAAGTATGCATGGATAAGAAAAGGTAAATGAACTCTATCACTCGGCCATTGGGAACTAAATTTAAGACAATCCTAAGACTCTCTCACCTACCTCTTATTTACTATATGTAGGATATTTTTTTGTACAGGTGGGGCCATATTTTAACCGTCTCGTCATACTAATGTGTGAAATTTATCTCTACACTTGTAAAACTATAAATCTTAGGCTATTGGGAGAATTGACTGGTTCCCTATATCTTTGATTGTGAGGTGTCATGATACTTAGGAGTAGGGGAGGGGTTTCCTGAGATGACAAATGATAAACGTTGCCATCTATATTACAATCAATGAGAAGAGGAAGTAGAATCTCTGTCAAAAATTCTATCATATTGTTTTTATGATATCTTGGGCTATTATATCAGCAATTGTTTGTATTAGTATGCCAAATTCTATACTGCTGACATCACTGTGTCTGTTATAAGCATGATGTGCATTTTTATGTTTATATAATGGAATATTGCTTAAATGGTTCCTTGTGAAAATTACAGATCAATAACAAAATGTTAAATACTCACTACAGATCTGTGTTACACGCCTATGAAAAGAGGAACAAGTTGTTTTATATTGTTACAGATCGATGAAAAGGAAAACAACAATGGATAATCCTATTCCCACTCATCATGTCCATGCTCCATGCTCCTGTTCACCATGACTGCTAGGAATTTTCCAAGCTAAGTGCTATGGATGAACGTCCATTATGATGGGGATAACTTCCACTTACACAGGAGGACTAGATGGAGTGCCATCTGAGGGACAATATGGAGTTCCATTTGAGGGACCGGATGGAGTGCCATATTTAAGACTAGATGAAGTGCCATGTGGAGGATCAAGTGAGGTATGTATATACTATAAATGATCATGATCACATGCAGAAATGATCATTCAAATTAATTACACTTGTTGCAATGGTAAGTTATATGGGTTGAATGGTATATTTTTTGAAAATCATGTTGGTAATTGAATTAAAACTTTTAAATGAACTTTTATGGTCAAATGTCCAAGTCGAAGACTTGGACATTGATCTAATTATCACATGATTTCATTTACCTCCAAAGTACACACCATTCAAAATTCAAACACGACGCAATCATGGTCACACATGGAAATTGTGTATGATGACTTCGCCCATGAATTCAACTGTTTCCACCACAATTGCATTAAAAATCGGGTACTCTGCCCCAATTACCATTTCTCTCAGGCTTTGTTTGTTGTGTTGTGCTCATCCTCTGCCCAATTTATTTCTCCTGCTCATTCCTTTCTCTGTAACCATGCCCACATTCTATGAACCATCCTCCCACACCAAGCTACTGGCCATTACAGAATTCACAAAGTGTATAGAGATCTTCCTTTGCACAGGGTGGGGATGATTTATGGCCAGTCTGTTGGGCCACAATGATGGTGTATCTCTCCAATTCTCTCTTGGGTTTGATGTGAGACTGGCTCACGTCGGGTCTATGTTCTTCTTGGTCTTTGAGGAATCTATTGCCTCAACCATGAAATTTCCACAGGTTGTGGATCGATGGTTCAAACTCCATCAATTGCCACATCCAAGATATAACAAAGTGTTCAAGTGTGAATTTCAAAATGTCTCTGGAGCCAAAGGGTATTCAAAGGAATAGATCAAAGATGAATTTATTAACCCCTCTATCATAATTACCGGTCTCATCACTTGTGAAGGTAGGTACTCTATTTTTAAAGCTCGTCATTTTTGTCTGTTAGCCCATTTTCAATTCAATAAACACTTGAATTTTACTTTCTACTTCTTGAAAATCCTTGAGAAAATGTCTTCCCAAGTCTGTAAAAAATTGGCCAGCCCTCACAACTGTCTATTCCACCATAGCCTCATCAAATTTCTTTTTATATCTAAATTAACAAAATAGAGCAAGACATGGGATGATTTCCTATGCCAATTCTCAAATCCCCATCTCACTGTTAAGAAAATCAAGAGATCAGTTGATTCAAGGGCTTTCACCCCATCTAAGCCTGATTCTCCCAAAACTCCAAACCCTCCAACTCAAACTATCTCCCTGTCTGATAAAAGGGCCAAGAAAATGATTGATTCCCCTGCATCCTCATTTGGTAAGAAAATAAAAAATATGGTTGATAATTCCCCATTGCCTTCAACACCTATTGATCCTCAACCTAAGAAGCTACAATATGCCTTCCATCAAGATTTTCCTTCGGTTCCTAAAAATAGGAGAGGAGTTAATCAATTCAGGGGGGAATCCTTTCGAGGAAGCACTTGAAGTATGAGTGGAAAGCCGAATATAAAACCTCCAAACACTTCGGATCCTATTCAATTGTCTTACAATAATGAGATTCCCCATAAAATACTTAGATAATTTTCTGCAGAGGAGTCTAAGCCTAACAAAGAGGTCAAATCTGAACCTATTACACCTAGTCTCCCTCATAAAAAAATTATCACCCCTTCCTCCCAGATGCCTACACCATCTTCTAAAGTTGATATACCTTATACATCCATCAAGGAACCCAAGACTTATTCTCTTGAGCCATCTGATCACACCCCAGTTATTGAGAAATTGCAACAAGAAAAGGATTAGTTGCTTCAATAATTGGTAGAACGAAAAACTATGGATATGCATTTGCATTATGACAATGTTGTCTTACAAGAAAAATTGAACTCTCTTCAACGTTTGGTTGATCATATGACCACCACCAACCACAGTCTCTGGATGAAATTGAAACATCATAAAAGGCCTAAGACAAAGTCCCCGGGGAAAGAGGGAGAAGCTTCTAAAGCCAATTCACCCCCTTCTTCACACGTATAGTTATGCCGGGTGATCTATTTTTGTTTGCAGAGGGACACACAAATCCTTAAGCATGGGAGTAATGTTGGGTTGGTGTTTTGACTATTTTTTCCAATGGCCAAATCCTTTTTTCATACAAAATTATATATTGTATCCTCTCATTTAGCCATTTTAATGGTATTATCAAGATTTATACATCAATTCTCCATGGAATCGCACAAGGCATGTATAATCATCATTTTTGCAATGGTTTTACGATTAATTCATATTATTTAATTGATTATGAAGATCTAACATTCTAGTTTTCTTGCAATAGGTTAGAATCGTGATCTGATCCTCCATCCAGTCCCTCGTCTGACACTTCGTTCAACACTCGATCCGACACTCCATATGGCACTTGAAGTGCATAGGAGCTGGTTGTTATCACATTCACGACCTTTTACGGATGAATCATGCATATGGGTTTCATGCCCACTCCTTCCCTCCATCTATGGAGCTCGATGCATCTTGTATTGGGTAGTTGTAGCGACCGCTAAGTGGAGCAAACAAGACTGTTAAGGAAGATGCTTTTGTTGAAATGAATTTAATCAACTTATTGTTTTTAGAGAGAGTGGACCCTTCTAGTGGTCAACCTCTCAAGATCTGTAATAATGTATAAATACCATTGTGTATGACATGAAGAAGACATGAATTTTATGTTATACGCAGACATTATCTTCATTTTTCTCTAAACTTTGTTTTTATGATCAATGATAATACTGCGTTAACTCAGTGAATGCGTTTTTCTATTGAGTAGTTCCATGACCTTCTGGGGGGCCCACCAATGGTCTGGGTGATTGTTTATACCAGTATATATCTGCATTTATATAATTTCCTTTCATACTTCTTAGATTTAAAAAATGCTTATTTATTGTGTATATCTTTTAATTTCAAATTGTTTTCTCAATGTGTATATCTTTTAATTTCAGATTGCTTGTCTAATTCACCTCCCTGTATATCTTCTCTTATTTGCAAATCACTTTCTGAATTGTGTGTGTTACAGAGTATGTGTGGACGTCCATGGTTCTGTCTTGATATTTAGAATCCTAACATTTCATTTGCAGGTTGTAGAAGCTGTCTAATTATATTGTTATGTCCTTTTCTCCCTAGCTGTAAATTGCTCTGCAAAGTACTAGTTTAGATAGTGTTTATTTATTAAGTTATAATTTCAAATACTCTTTATAGGTTTTCTTTATTTTCTATTTTTTCTTTTATCATTAGCATGATAGGATAGAAGTGGATTTTGAGTTATGATTTCTAGTACCATCTTAGTTGATTTGGAGCATGATCTTAAAGGATAGCTTAGTTAACTTTAGGTTATGATTTTTAATGAGATCCTAATTATGAATTTGAATTATGATTTTTAATTAGCATTAGTTATGAGTTTGTAGGTCTGCAAAAATGATTGATTCTATACATAGTATTCTCAATGATTATCTTAGTTATGAATTTGAATTAGGATTTCTAATTAGTAATAGTTATGAGTTTATAGATTTTCATAAATTGTTAATTTTATTTCTAGCACTAGAGTGATAGGATAGAAATTTATTTCAAATATTTTTGTACAACGTTTATAGACTGTGTTAATTATGAGTAATTGTGAGTTTTTACTTTAAGAATAGATTTCACTTGTAAAGATAGTTTTGACAGATTATTTGCTTACTTTCTTACTAGCTTGTTCGTTCAGAGGTAGATTAAATAAATAGATTAAATAGCTCAGAAATAGATTACTTGTTATTTTCTTATATAGATATAGATTAATCAGTTCATAATCCTATATTGTTTAAAGCTACTTAGATTAAATAGTTCATAGTTATAGAAATGCTTGAAGTTTATTAGTTAAAGGTTTCTTTGTATATTTAACATAGAATCTGTTGTTTAAATAGATTTTAAAAGTCATCTTTTTAAAAGTAGAATTGTAAATTGAAAAGAGTGTTCATCCCTAGGGTAAACCATTTCCTTATCTAGTCAATCTTTTCGTTATATTTTCTTTCCATTATCTAATATTATTAACATTAGATTAGATTAGGCTAGACTAGGCTAGATTAGAGCTCTATACTTGCACATACAATGTTGGCACCTCGAAGCCTAAGAGCCCTGGGTTGACAATTTAATGTCAAAATAGATAGCATATATTTCACTCGACATTTTTGGTGCCATTGTCGGGGAGGTGCTAAAGGGATTAGAGATTAGGTAGGTAGGTTTCCTTTAATTACACAACAAGGGGGAGGAGAAAATTTAAGACGTGAGGTAAGAACCCGCACATCCATTTTAACGGGTCTCTCCAAAGCCTTGTTGTTCCCTTTCCAAAAGAGTGTTTACTTTTTTTTCATTTTTTCTTACTTTTCATAGTTTGTTTACTTTTCTCAGTTTGTTTACTTTCTTGCAATTTACTTTCCCGCAAGTGTGCTTTCTTTCCAACAATTGTGTTTTCTTTTTGAAGAGATAACTCTTGTGAAGAGATAACTTGGTGACAACGAGGTCTAAAGTAGCATGAGGAGTTAAAGTTTTCTTTAATTAGTATGGTTTAAGTTTTGAAATTCATTTCATTTCATTTTTTTCAATAGCGTTGAATTTCAGTATTATTTCATTGGGTGTTGTTTGTTATTCAATTTGTTTATTTTTCTTAGTGTGTTTACTTTCTTGCAATTTACTTTCCTGCAATTTAATTTTATGCAAGTGTGTTTTTATTTCTTTCTGTAAGTTTGGGTGTGTTTATTTTCTGCAATTTAATGTAGGAGTGAGTGTGACTTTTATTTATTTACTTCAAGCGTGTTTTATTTCATACAAATGTGTGTTTGATTTATGCAACTATGTTTTTTTGGTATGTAGTCTTGATTAGAATCATCAAAAACACATATAAAAGTTTGGCTATTGTAAGAACCCCAAACATTGATCTTCGTGTGAACCAAGTTTTATCAAATGACAAGATGAACTCATAAGCAACCATTAGCTTGAGGGAAATTTCTCAAATCCTAGAAGAAACCAAGATTTCTTCTTTTCAGGAAGAACACATTTTGGCAGCAGTCAAAATTGTATCTACCTCTCCGGAAATATTAGAATAATCAAGGTCCTATGAGCTACAAAATGTTTTTCCTTGCCAAAATGAAAAGGAAGCTGAAAAATTATGGACTACATCCGATGGAGAGAAATCACTAATACCTGAGATTGAGGAGTTATCAACATTCATCTCAAAATATCCTTTATGTACCTTTGAAATCAATCATCCAAAAGAGTAGGATCTGCATAGCATGATGAAGGAGAGCATAGAAATCACTGTTGATGAAAATCAATATTACATTGAAATTTGGTTTCAAGAGGTCATGAGGGCACAATACCATTCTCTTCTTAAACACCTTTTGATGCCAGAACAAGTAGGTTGGTTGGTTCTTCATATCTAGGTAATCACTAAGGTAACTTTTTCATATGTGGATATGGGTATGTTTCTTATATTGCTTCGCACATGGTTACATTGGAAAAGTTCTTACACTTGAATAAAGATTTTCCTTTATTTTTAGGCAGAGTAGGATAATAAATAAAAGTTGCATGTTGTTAGTTTATCGTAAAGTCTAATGCAACCTCATTTTACATTTTATTTTAATAAAAGAACTATGAGATACATGTTCCTGTGACTTGATCTCATTGTTCTCATCAATTTTTGATATTTTAGAGTGTGGTTTTTGACAAACAGTTTTAGAAACTTTTTGCATGTATTTATCTAAAAACAAGTGGAAAACTCCAAGGAGACAAAAAGGGAATTATTTTACTTCGAAATAATATGTTGCTATATTTTAACTCTATTGTCTGCTTAAGCTTCAATTGGATAATGAATTTTTATAATGCTTAGGAAATTGATTGCTTTATATTAAATATTTTTACAATATTTCTATCTTCCTTTCTCTCAAGGAATCTTTAATGGTAGTTTCTCATAACCTCCACCACTAGAGGATATAAGGAAGTGACACCTTGTCTTATAAAACCTAGAGGTTACTCGTACCTCGTACAATTTCCCCAAGAACCCTGAGTGGGTGAGTAAAGTATCTTTATGAAAGAGTAGCAAGAAGGTATGATTAGCAGTTAGCCATGGAAACATCAATATAACTTCAAAAAAGAAGAAAGTGAGTAGGGAATGAAGATACTTTTCTGTTATTTTCCAATGGTACCATCCACTACACATTAAAAATGCTTGATTATACCATATCTTTAGATTGGCTACGCCCACTTAAGTATCCCTTACATCAGGACAATCTATAAGGAATACATAAAGAAGAGTCATCCTCTAAAATAAATACCATCCCGGTCCTAAATAAAAAACTTCAGAGCTGCCTCCCCATCTTCTTGCAAAAAACAATCTTTATACAAAAATATTAAAAGATGGTGGACCAGTCTCTGCTCTAAAAGGGTGTAAGAGGATAACCCATCGGGATATTGAACAAGTCTACTGGAAGCGGGTATCG
>ML796463.1:0-12658 GCA_009831015.1 Picea engelmannii
TGTCGACTATTGGGTTCAAGGTTACCTACCCATAAGGAAAGTAAGACCAGGGTGCACGATAGGACTACAACTTCATGTAACTCTGAGACACAATGAGGGTGTGGCTGACATGCAAAGTCAAGAGTTCTAAGAAATGGCCGACATAGGTTGATAGACATCCTTTGAACAAGAGCATGAGACATATGGATGACTCTAGCAGCATGGACTCAATGATGAAACTTTGTGATGCAGGAGGCACAAATCAAAATCTCCATGGGGACTGGAAGAGTAACCAGTTGGGGGAGTAAAATCTAAGTAACGAGCTCAGCTTCCTAAGGTCATGCTAAACCCAAAATTTTGATGACAAGTGGACTCAAAAGTTTGTGCTCTATTCAAAGATGACACGACTGCTACCAACATAAGATAATACTCTTTTCCCGCCAGTCTTTTTTTTTTTCATAGTCAAATGAATGCTATGATACAGAGGAGGAAACGAGTGTCACGAGTAAGTAACTAGTTCCAATAGTGGAACATACCTATGCTCAATGCAAGGAGGTGCATGCAGGATATGGACACTCAGGGGAATGTTTCCTCTTGGGGTATAGGATGTCAAGATGCAAAGGATATAAACAAGGCTCTGCTTAGCTGATGATGCAAACTTCTCGAGATGATAAGCTTATAATGTGAAAGCGGGAACCAACAATAGGCTCAATACTACAAGCAATAGAATGGGATGCAATTACAACTTAACTCCAAAGAATGCCCTTGTTTCGTACATTTAGTCCCCTAGGCCCGAAAAAGTATAAAACAATACCCAGGAGAAATCTTCTAGCCAATAGTGACTAGAGTGTTCCTTTTTCGAAATTAGTCTACTTGGTCTGAAAAAGGGTTAAACTTACACCAAATAAACGTCCTTTCAAATCCAATTTGTGAGTGTGAAAGAGACAAGTTCACTCGACAATATTTTCACTTTTTGAGAGACTTGGAAAAGAGATTAAACCTGACTTGTGGATGTTGTTCTCAACAAAATATCATGGGGGAGGCCAAGGCTCCCATGCAGGACTTCTGTTGAAAGTCAACAACTCATACATAGATGACACAATCTTGGGAAAACCCAAAGCTTTCCAAGTGGAGGAGGATAAAACACTTGCAGAGGTTACCTTATCTAAAATATATTGAAGAATGCCCCTTATCTGGAAGGGTGTAGAAGAAGGAAGTTGAGGCTATACAAGATCATTCCAATCAAAGGAAACCACCCTAGGACTTGGAGGGAGCGTACTTGAAGATAGTGGAATGCACCCTTGTTCAAAAGGTACAAAACTAGAAATGATAAGGACATGGTCGAAAGACACATCACCCCCCAAAAGAAGAGTGTGATTGGCCGAACATTGCATCGACAATGTCACTTCCCTAGACTTGTCCCTCTCGAAGAAAAGAGTGGGATTGAATATTGCATCGACACAAAAACTTCTTCAACCGTTTTTTGAAAAGGATGTGAGACAATAAGGTCAAGAGATTCACCACCCCCCAAAACAAGAGTGGTGTTGGTCGAAGATTACATCGACAAGACCACTGGTTGAATAGGATGCGAGACAACAAGGTTAAGAGATGCATCACCCCCTAAAGGAAGAGGGGTGTCATCCGAACATTGCATTGGCATGACCACTATATCAACCAAAGGAGGACTAGAATGTTGGGAAACCAAATATGACTCAGAACCCGAAGGGGGCCCAAGAAAGGACCACGCTGCTTGTACCACAACAGTAGCAGGGAAAAAATGAGTAAGGTGATATCCTTTGTAAATCCTACCAAGGAACTTGGGCTTACATATTATACGTCTAGGATTCTCAATCGTATGAATTCCCCCATCATGAATTGTAGTGGCTGGTGACATTCTCAAAACATGAATTGCAGAGGCTAGTAGCTCATCTTCAACATGACTTGTAGAGGTTGGTGATGAATGCCCAACATGACTAGCAGAGGTTGGTGATGAACCTTCAATATGACTAACAGAGTTTGATGATGAATCCACAACATGACTAGTAGAGGTTGGTGATAAATCCCCAACATGACTAGTAGAGGTTGGTGATATAATGCCAGTATGACTCACAGTGACTGTACTTGCAATGATTGGTTGCGACATTTGAGACCAAGGCTCTGGGAAGGAATGGTTTTGAGAAATTGTAGGCCAGGAAGGGTTTTGGTATACACTGTGGCCCTGTCTAGTAGGAAAATATCCTCCTCCATATTGGTTCATAAAGGGTTGTAAGGGAATCGTCACTGAGGAAGCCGCTTGCAAAGAGAAAGCGACATGACAAGGGTTACTCATGTGAGGATATATGTTTCCCCCAGATGAAGGAACTTCATGAAGGGGGTTTCCGATACTATAAAACTAACTCCCCCCGGATGAAACACCAGAGGATAGATGGAGGTCTGCCATGGGAAAAATGTTTGTAGGAACCGGCATAGCGAAAGAAGGATATATGGACAAGATGTAATAAGTAGAATGACTTCCCATTTGAGAACTTTCTCCTGGAACAATGAAGCTAGGATTGGATCCATAGGAAGGAATATTCCAACGTCTTACTGTAAGCATTTGTTGAGGGATATGACTCCCACCAAATGAAAATGGAGAATAAGGAGGCATCATGCCTCCAAACCCAAAAATATGATTCACATAAGGCGATAAGACAGAGGATGGAAGGTGAGAAGACATGTCTGGAATACCATGAGTAAAAGGGCTAGAGGCCATAAGGATGGCCTAAATATTGTATCTTGATGAATGACAAAGAGACCCAGAAGGTTTTGTGACTATAGGTTGAGTATTAACTATAGGCCGGACATGAGTGATGATGGGAACCTTCGGCACTACAACCATGGTGGTTGAAGGTGTCGAAGGAGTACCATTAACTATAGAGGGTATGGGAGTTGAAGGAATCCCAATACATTTCTGACTCGACTCAGTACTCATACTTGTATGACCACAAGTCTGGTAGGAGGAGGAGTGTGTACCATGTTTGATAAATTTACGCCTTTTAGAAGGAAAAGAATCAAGATGCGGTGGTAACCTCAACAAACGACGAGACCTACAGGGAAGTTGTTCTGGCTCCACGATGACTCTGATGATACTGAGAGGGGGGTGAATCAATATCAAGTATAATTTAAAACAAATTTCAACTTATACTTCAACCGGATTATATATTCAATTATATCCAATGAGCAATGAACAATAGTAGAAGAGTTACACCAATACACCATAATACACCATGCACAATATATGAGAAATAACCAATAGTTATTATTCAAGGGAAGTAATGAATTCCAAAGGTATCTACAACTTCCAAATATAAAGGGAGGGATAAACCTCCAAAAGGAAGATACAATCCTCCAATATCAAGAGAGGTTTGACCTCTCCATCCTTGCCCCTTCCTTCCACCCAAGAATATATGAGAGAGAATAAAACTTTGCATTAACTTATCACCATCAACCAACCATCACATACAGCCTGATAATGCTTCCTGGGACTTCTTCAACTTCTGCAATTCTTCACTTCTTAGAATACTTTGATCCTATAGATAATATAACTCAATGTATTCTCTGAAACTCCTCCAAGCTTCACTCCTTGAATCCTCCCAGAAAAGGAGCTATAGAGAAAATGGTAGACCTTATTCAATTATGGTTTATTCAGGAGAGTGAACTTGTACAACATGCCCCACGCTCAATATTTAACACAAAATTCTGAAATTTGTACACAGGAAACTACAACCCGTACTCTTTCCAATGCAATTGGTCTCACTTCATTTGGATTCTCTATGAAGAAGTTATGACTGTTTTACCCAGAACACCTGTTTATGACTTAGAACACATCACCAAAAGACTTCATCCTCCCTTGAAATTCGGCTTTCTTTACTTCAGATTTCCTCTAAAATTCAACTTATATATCCTAGTTCATTAACAAACTTGTGTGTATAAAATGAATGTATAATGATATGTATTTATACCCTTTATGTCACTTCCTTTTAACATTAGGGCTAACATGTAGTTTCTGCTTCAATTTATGTTGTCATCTTCAAAAATTCATTTCTCCTCCATCATGAGGATCCACATGATGTTCCACATACAACCGGAAGCAGCATGACTTATACTATCCATCCATGGGTCTTGTATCTTCATGTGTAATTTCCTTCATGTCTATCTACTTCAATCAAATGTGGGGTCCAAGAGCCAATGGCTAGGGTTGACATCAATGACAACAACCAATCTTCCAACAATCTCCCCCTTTGTCATTGATGGAAACACTCATGCTCCCCCTCTCATCATGATCCCAATGTCTATCCCCCTTTGACATCAATGGAAAAGGGTGGGGCTGCTCCCCTTGAGTTCAATGGAATAAGGTGACCTTCTTCTTTGGGGTTGCTCCCCTTGAACATGTGGCACTCAATTTGGTCTTTGGGACTTTTTCTTCCTTGGAATCCTTTTGTGTGGCTTATGTCTTCTCTCTCTTCTTCATGTCTAGGATGTATATGTTGTTCGGTCTTCTTGTTGTAGTTGCAACCAATCTTCCTTAGTTCTTTTCTCTGATTTTACATTTTTGGGAGTCACACATAAGAGTGTATCCTTGATCACATATTTTTCTTACACTGAGGAGATTATGCTTCAGATCTTCAACCAATAGGATTTTTCCTGCTTTTACATTTTCACTTCCAAGCTTTACAGTTCCTTTTCCAAGTATTTTGGTAGATGAGACATCTCCAAATGCAACATTTCCACCCTTTTTATTCAAGCTAACAAATTTGCTTTGATCTCCTGTCAAATGAGATGAGCACCCACTGTCTATGAACCATTCATCTTCTTCTTTGCATTCTTTAGAGACCAATGCTATTCAACAGTTTTCATTGTGTGGAATGTATTTCCTCTTCCATGTTGTAGTTGGTATAGGGACATTTGGCATATGATTATCTTCCTTCATCTCTCTGCAATCTCGTTCTTTGTGACCAAGATTATTGCACTTGTAGCATACAATATTTTGATCCATTAATGGGTCAAATGGATTATAATTTCTGTTGGCAGGTCTACGAACATTTCCATATCTACTATTTGCACCATTCATGTAACTTGCGTAGTTATTCCTTTCATTGATTCTACAATTTATTGCCTTGTGTCCAAAATTTCCACAAGTATAACAATGTCAAAGAAATAAATTTTGATACCTAGGAGTAAGTGATATTCTTTGTGCTGTGGTCCATCTGGGTTCATGATCTATTCTTTTGTAGTTTCCTTCAAAATTATTTCTTTCATACCTGATGGGAGAGGATCTTCTTAATGTCTCATTCCTTCTGAATTCTAGTCTTCTATCTTGTTTTCAAATTGCTCTAGAGTGTTGGTTTCATCATTTTCATCTTCCTTCTCTTGTTTTGTTGTCTTCAAATAGTCATTGTATCCTAGTCCTGTCTTGTCGTTTGGAGATCTTTGACTGCTAAGGATCTCATCTAATTTTTTAGTGTTTTTTTTCGAACTTCTTCAACTTTTCTATTGTCAATAGTAGCTCCAATAGTAACTCCCCTTTTGTGTGATTCAATTATTCTTTCAATTTCTCATAATCTTCTAATTGTTCCTTCAAGCTACCAATGGTCTTTTCAAGGCTGTAATTCTCTTCTTCATAACTACTCAATTCACCTTTTAGTATTATGTTTGTGTTTCTAAGCTTGTTATTTTCAGCTTCAACATGCTTCAACTTTTCAAGATTCTCATCTTCTTGTTCACTCTCTACGTTGTCTTTGTATCCCCAAATGGAATCAAGGTTGGTTTCTTCATCTGAATCTTCTTCAGAAATGATTTCTTCTTCTTTAGAACTCTTGTGATCATCATCCTGGGTTTATTGGGTTATGAAGAGGACTTCTCCTCCATCATTATCTTCTTCACCACTGTCATCTGAGGAGATGTCATCATCCTTGGAGTAGAAGCTCTTTTTATTGTTGAGACTTCTCTTTTTATAGTAGCAGTTTTCAACAATATGTCTTATTCTACCACAATTAAAGCATTTGAGAGGAGACCTACCTTTGTATCTTCCACTTCCCTTCTGGAACCTTCTTACAAAATTTGTCATTTCTTCATCAAGGTTGTTATCCTTGTCTTTTGTCTTCTTTATGGCTTTAAAGGCTGCTTCATTGTTTGGCTAGTCATTTTTTGTACTTGTTCTCATTTCATATGCTATAAGAGACCCATGTAATTCATCCATTTTCATTTTGGTCAAGTCCCTAGTTTCTTCAATGGCAGAGACCTTAGCATCATACTTCAAGAGAAGTGATCTCAACCCTTTTTGTACAACCAAGGATTCATTGAGCTCTTCACCTAATCCTCTGATAGCATTAACAACTTCATCAACTCTAAGAAAATAGGTCGAAATATCTTCCTTTTCATCCATCTTCAAATTTTCAAATTTTGCTCTATGTTGTTGAAGCTTGACCTGCTTAACTTTTGGATCACCTTCATAGATACTCTTGAGTTTGTCCCATATCTCTTTAGCAGTGTTGCATCCCATCACTTTGCTAGCAATGGTTGGTGCCAATGATCCTAGAATAACATGTCTATCTTTTGAATTACAACTCATAAGCTTCTTCTCATTTGGATTGGTTGGAGCATTCTTTGGGATTATTGATTCAGAATTGGATCCTAGGACCAAAATGGGTCCAGGAAGGCCTAAAAATCAAAGTGCCTAGAATGGATTCAAAATGGGCATGTACGTAGGGCTCATCGATATGAACCCAACGCAACTTAAACAGGCTCAAGCGAACGTCGTATGACCAAGATATTGCAGTTTGGTCATTTGGCCAAACATGCAAAATTTGATCACAATACAGTTCGTACAGTGCCACGTGGCAGGTCGTACAATTTATTTGGCAAGGTACATTGGCATGTTGATGTGGATAGGATGCTAATTGGGAAAGTACAGGTGGATGAGTCACGGAGTGACACGTGCCACCACTGCAAGGGTGACACATCTGTACAGCTGACATGGCAAGTCCGTGCATTGGTATGACATGTGGCAGGTGTGTTGACTGGGCAGTGTTTGCTGATGTGGTCGAATGACTGTGTGGCACTTGGCATTTATTGGGAGAATGTGAAGGTGCCACATGGCCTAGTCTTGGGATGCCATGTGGCACCCCTCTATTGGTCATTGGTTATTGTGTGGAGCGCACGGGATTTGAACCCATGATCTCTGGTCCGAAAAAATGACTTGGCATGGCCTGGCTAGCCAGCCTACCCTCACAATGGTTCTTAAACCATGGTGGCACCGATTCTATTTAAGTTTTCATTGTATTTAAAATGATGGAGAAAGGGTTGGGGCCTATCCCCAGCCCCCAAAAAAAACACTTCCATTCGTCCACTGCAATATGACCCAATCCTGTGACTATCCTTTGGCATGGGGTTTAATATGGTGTATCTTCAGCGACTAGCCCCTGGTCACGGGCATATACCATGTGACCCAGAATGCAATTCTTAGCTCGGATGGATACGGTTAGTGCCTAGTTGGTCGGGATAGCCCATCGAACAAGGCGCTAGACCAGGGGCCAGAGCTAACTTACAATGTGTGTGTGGAAGGTAAGCTCAAGGCCACATGGGCCCAACCAGATGTCCATGAGCCAAACCTACCGGGGGGGGGCACTACTAGATTATCCCTAGGCCACTTGGAGGCACTCCATAGGACCAGGAGCTCGTGTGTAAGGGGCTACACCCAATTTATTTTCCAAAAATGGGTTTTGAACTATATAATATGGTTTTTATTGATTTATTCAGCAGTTTTTAGAGATTTTTGACCAATATTGGGGGATATTGGGCCCTTTTTGAGGCCAAATCTTAGGGAGAAGTTGGGAGGTTGTTACCCACTTCTAGTATATATAAAATAGAGGCTCCTGAAGCCAATGGGGAGGTTCATAACAGGTACATGCTGAAGATTTTCCAAGCCAAATCCATTTTTATGTAGGGAAGCCATTGAGGAGAGCACCTTTGCGGGCCATTTCTAGGAGCTCCGTTCATCTGATTTCAGTGTCGTCAGTTTTGTTGGGTTATTGAGATCTGGTAGAACAATACGATATCAATTTGTAACCTTTTTGGAACTATTGTGATGTACTTTTAAAGATTTGAACAGAAATAAGAAAGCCTCACCCACTGAGATAAAGGCCCGAAGACGTAGGCGAGATTACCGAACTCCGTTATCACTTTGGTGTTTTATGGTTTGTTGATTTTCATGCTTATGTTTAGATATGTATATTATCTTATGGCTGCTATGTTTCCTCTTTAATTCTCCTTCTTTCATTAGTTTCCTAAATGGTAATTTAACTCATGCAAAATACTTAACCATTGTTGTTTAAAAGATCTTTTTAGATCAATTACATAGCCATTTACAACTGGGTACCAAATGTCTACTCCCAAAGCTGTTAGGTAAGTTTTCACTCTATCACTCCAGTATGAATAATTGCTTCCATAAAATCGTTGAATCCCATTTGGAATGTGCTAATGGTCATCCATCTTTGCTCAGGATTTTCCTTCCAGTGGTTAAACTGTTCTGAAGGCAACCGACTCTGATACCAATTGATGATACTGAGAGGGGGGTGAATCAGTATCAAGTATAATTTAATTTTTTTTGAACTTATACTTCAACCAGATTATATATTCAATTATATCCAATGAGCAATGAACAATAGTAGAAGAGTTACACCAATACACCACAATACACCATGCACAATATATGAGAAATAACCAATAGTTATTGTTCAAGGGAAGTAATAACCTCCAAAGGTAGCTACAACTTCCAAATATAAATGGAGGGATAAACCTCCAAAAGGAAGATACAATCCTCCAATATCAATAGAGGGTTGACCTCTCCATCCTTGCCCCTTCCTTCAACCCAAGAATATATGAGAGATAATAAAACTTTACATTAAATTATCACCATCAACCAACCATCACATAGAACTTGATAATGCTTCCTGATTCTTCCTCAGCTTATGCAATTCTTCACTTCTTAGAATCCTATGATCCTATAGATAATATAACTCAATGTATTCTCTAAAACTCCTCCAAGATTCACTCCTTGAATCCTCCCAGAAAAGGAGTTATATAGAAAATGGTAGACCTTATTCAATTATGGTTTATTCAGGAGAGCACACTTGTAGAACATGCCCTGCTCTCAATATTTAACATACGATTATGAAATTTGTACACAAGAAACTAAAACTCATAATCTTTCCAATGCAATTGGTCTTACTTTATTTGGATTATCTATAAAGAAGTTATGATTGTTTTACTTGGAACACCTGTTTATGACTTAGAACACGTCACCAAAAGACTTCATCCTCCCTTGAAATTCGGCCTTCTTTACTTCATATTTCCTTTGAAATTCGAATTATATCTCTTTTTTCATTAAAAAACTTAGGTGTATAAAATGAATGTATAATGATATGTATTTATACCCTTTATGTCACTTCTTTTTAACATTAGGGCCGACATGTAGTTTCTGCTTGAATTTACATTGTCATCTTCAAAAATTCATTTCTCCTCAATCATGAGGATCCACATGACATGCCACATACCATTGGAAGAAGAATGACTTATACTATCCATCCATGGGCGTTGTATCTTCATGTGTAATTTTCTTCATGTCTATCTACTTCAATCAACTATGGGGTCCAAGAGCCAATGGCTAGGGTTGACATCAATGACAACAACCAATCTTCCAACATACTCAAGACTTGAGATATAAAAAAAAAATCCTAAGGCCAACTAATAATCAAAGAGCACACCAAAATAAACAAAAAGGCCAATATGCACACAAACATGATAAAGTGGTTGAAAGGGGTATCCCTCCCTAAAGTAGGTATGCCTCGCTCAAGAGGGGCCTGAGACTCCCCGCCAAAGATCAGAGGTATCAAAATCAGTTATTAGGGCTCTCGTGGGCTTAACAACCAGTCGGTCATATCACCCCGGAGAGGTAATCCTCCATAAAGTTTGTGCATTGTTCAACCCTTATATGACCCAGGGTACCTGCAGAATAACCGTTGCAAGTAACCTATGTGGCTACCTATGTCCAACAACTAAGCCACCATGATATAACCAATGCGCAATCGAACAGTCATAAGTCAGGTCCACCATATGGGCAGGGTAACAAAGCCAAGAATATCGAAAGCATCGCCTCTCACAGAGGTAAAGGTACTAGAAAGACCCCCATTTATGAATAGATCCCCAGAAATATCTTTGACACTAAGAAGGTATTGGGGGGATATCCCATCAACTAACCTCACACAACCTCGTGCTTAACTCTGGTGTGAGTAGAGCCTCCCAACGTCACCAATTATACAGTGGATTTCACCACTCCCTTAGTCAGACACATATGTTGAGTTTAATATCCTTAGAGAAGTTTACTCACAAAATCATATTCCAAGGCTCTAAATATTAAGCTAGTTTGTGCACCCTGGAAAATAAAATCATTTCTAATCAATTTTAAATTTATCAGAATTACTTTTAGTGGCTTTTCTTACTCAAAAGGTGTGGTCGTGAAATTGATGATGTTATGACTCAGCAAGTAAAAGAAATGAATATAAATAAAATAAAAAAGTCCTAACTTCAATTCCCAATAAATGATAAGTTTTTCAAAATGCAACTTTCAATTCAATTATGCAATTTCAAATAAGATGCAATCTTTCCATATATGTACTA
Organism: Picea engelmannii; assembly: GCA_009831015.1. Lineage (NCBI taxonomy): Eukaryota > Viridiplantae > Streptophyta > Pinopsida > Pinales > Pinaceae > Picea > Picea engelmannii. Next base: position 10,696 of record ML796463.1, read on the forward strand.
AGATCAATGAAAAGAACCCAAAATATTAAATGCCAACAATGCAAAATGTATTTTTTTTGTATTTTCAATATAAAAGAATGAAAATGCAAGGATTGAACAACAAATTGATATAAATACCCTACTGTATGTAAACAAAGACAAACCGAGTAGAGTATCAAGAAGAAAACACCCAACCTAGGATGCAAGTAAAACCAATGAAAAGGATGATGAGAAAGAAGAAAAAACCACCCGAAAATTCAACCAAAGAAAGGTTTCCTATCACTCCGCAGGGACTTAACAATCATGATAGAGACCTAAGAATACTTAGAAACAATCAAAACTTACCCAACAAACATCAAAATCAACAATCAAGCAAACAAGGATGATTTACATGACTCTTTAGGAGAAAATCACGTATATACGCTTCCTACACTGCCAGGTTAAGGATTAGGCCAAGGAACTCAGACTCAAAATGAACAGATGATGTCAAGCAATCAGATGACAAGAAAATCATGATGAATGAGAGAAATCAAAAGAGAAAAACACTCCAAACCCCGAAAAGAAGATTCATTCCCCAGTATGGTCACCAATTTTGTTACGAGGAAAATCACTCTATGGCATGGGGTAAACCAAAACAGATGGAAATGGCTACAAAAATCAATTCTAATCTCATGTATTCTATATAAACAAATATGCTAATAAGACAAGATAAAGATCATACCTCGTCTAGACATTCGATGAAGTCCATTGTTGAGCACTTGACTCAAAGAAATACACTTGCAACTTGTCCTCAACAACCAAGATACACAAGCATATGGTGATAATATATAAAGTTAGCACATACAATAGCATAATCCATCAATATTCATAACAAATACGCCCATGGAATAACAATTCAAACATTTTCAAGACATTAATTGGACGAGAAAAGAGTAATTCTATTAAAATGTAATCAATAGAAGTGCATGAATGAAAAACTTTTGTGTTGGCACATTCGGAACTGAGAAACTAAGTCCCTTCCAGCTGGGCCTCCACCACTTCAATCCTCCACCAAAGGCAAGCTCATATAAGAGAGACAATGAGGTTCTCCATAAAATAGGGAAGAGCTTGGGGGATAAACAATGTGTTTAGACTTAAAAGGACAAAAGGATGCAGACTCAATATGAAGTGAATAATTTCTCTCAAGTAACTTTTCTCTCAAAGTTGAATTCCTCTCCTCTTCTCCACAACTTGGATAAGGCCCATTTATAACCTTCACATGGAACTGAAGGGCCAAGTCGGAACATTTCTCGTATATGGAATGTCAAGGATCATGGATCTCGTGACGTGACATGGAAACCCAACACTATTTTTAATTTTGAGCACAAAACCCGAAGTACGTGGGCTGTAATGGTGCAACCTGTGTATACACATGTTGTATATATGTTAGGGCACGTATATGTGGAAAAAAAAAATTATCTCTGGGAAATGTAAAAAGGGACTTCAAGTTTTCATAGGGAAATGGAAAATGCCTTTTGAGCAAGTTGCATGGGGTGAGGCAAATCTTGCTATAACAATGTTTTCATTAGTGGACGTTTCCACGAATGGATGTTGCCATCAGTGGATGTTGGCATTAGTGATTACTTTTTGGAATGATGTTATGAGGGTTGCTAAGGTTTGAAGGATTGTCTATGGAATGAAGCTTACAGGTGAAGTTAGAAGTACTCTGTGTATGAAGATCTTGGATTGATGATATATTATTGAATTTGTGCTCATTTGAGAAGATCAATATCTTCAGTCAGTAGGTTGGTGCAAATTATTTAGGTAGTGGATGATTCCTTCCATTTGGAGTTGGAAACTCTAGGGGGTTGGTGCCTCCTTCTGGTCGGTACTAGTAAATCGGGGAGTTGGAGTTTCCTTCAGTTTGGTGCTTGCAAATCATGGAGTTGGTGTATCCTTCCAGTTGGTGGTGGATAATATTGGAAATTGATTCTTCCTATGAATG